>CAUYLG010005460.1:0-55656 GCA_963573385.1 Cacajao melanocephalus | reverse complement strand
GAAGGGGAGGGGAGAGGGAGGGAAGGGAAGAAGGAAGAGGAGGGGAGAGGGGAGGGAAGGGAAGAAGGAAGGGGAGGGGAGAGGGGAGGGAAGGGAAGGGGAGAGGGGAGGGAAAGGGAGGAGAGAGGGGAGGGGAGAGTGGAGGGGAGGGAAGAGGAGAGGGGAGGAGAGAAAGAAGTGGAAGGGAAGAGAGGGAGGAGGGGAAGAGAGGGGAGAGGGGAGGGGAGGGGAGGGAAGGGACATTCCCAACTGCCAGGCACATGAGCAAGCCCACCTTGAACATTCTAGCCCAGGTGACCCTGAGCTGAAGTGAGACTAGGCAAGACCAACAGAAAAACCACTCTACCCACCCACAGATTTGTGGGCAATACAATTTGTATTTTAAGCCACTAAATTCTTGGCTTAAAACAACTGATATGGAAATTAGTAATTAGGTTGGGATACTGCTGTAATAAAAACCTAAAACATGTGACATTGGCTTTGGGATTGAGTGGTAGGTAGCGGTTGAAAGGAAGGTGATAATATTGTTAGTGGAGATTGGAAGAAGGGTAAAGAAATTGCTATTAGAGGATAGAAAAGGAGCATCTTCATTAAGTAACCTTGGAAAAATTGACAAAGATGTTCCCTACAGTGACTTCAAAGAAAGACATTTTACTTAATGAACCTGTACATCTGGCCAAGGAGATTCCCATCATCTCTAGACAGACTATTGAAGGCACAAGTAGATTCCCCTAGCTGTGTACGATGAGGTTTGGGAAGAGGATTATCAGCTGAAGAATGGGCTACTTGGTTACAAGGAGAATTTAAAGACAATACAGAAGACCCCAGCACTCAGTTGGAAAACAAAGTTGTTGTCCAATGAAATTAGGACAAAAATCAGAGTGTGTGGGTGTAAGATTTTTAGCAAAAGTCTCTGAAAGATTTTAGGCAGAGCCTAGTAGACACTTTCAGCTACAAAAAAAAAAAAAAAAAGCCATCTAGGACTCCTAAGAGTTTTCTGATGGCAAGTTCACCTGTAGCCCAAAGAAGAGAGAGGGCTGCCTCAAAAAAAAATTACAGGCATAACTTCTGGGGCACGAATAAATGACAGCCAGATTTTAAGTAAACTCGCAAAGTATTTGAGAGACCTTCAGCTTAGTCTAAAAGACACTGTTAAAAATACAAAATGAAATGGGCCCCAAATTTCTATGGGCAGAAACATGCTGAGAAAGCCACTGAGCTGCAGACATAGACCATTTCTTATGAAAAAGGAAAGCCCTCTCAGAGGGGAGGTAAAATACCCCGAAACTATGGACTACGGAACCCACTCCTAGGGAGCAGAATCGGGCCTTAATCAAAAAACATCTCATTTCCCTGGAGTAGTGGAGTAACTGGCAAAATGTACCTGACTACATGTCAGAATAGCTATGGCCAAGGACTGCTGTGAGCTTCCTCTTCTCTTTCTTGAACGAGCATCTGCTATGATTATCCTGTCCCTGCACCACTACTCTATGTTGAGAGTATGTGTTGATGATAACCTGTCTTTTTCATAGGTCTCTGGGTCAAGATGAGCTGAATATGAAGACTCTCGTCTGTATTGGACCACATGCAGATCTTCGGATACTGATCTTTGAGCCAGATGCTACCAACGTGTGAAAATTTTGAGGGTCTGAGAAAGAGGTAACCTTCTTTTGTGGGTAGGAAAAATGTAAATAATTGTGACAAAGGCCATACTTTAGAAGATTGAATATGGTCACAGATTCTTTACTGCTCACCCCATAAGAGGCACCGTCTGTTATCTCTCCTCAAATGTGGACTAGCCTGTGACTTGCTGTGACCAACAAAATGAATTCTGGAGTCTAATCCTCTGGACACTTCACTCATTGGTCTTTGCCTTCTGGGTACACTGCCCTGAACCTCTCATTTAAGGAAGCCAGGTTACCCTATTATACAAGTGTGAGAAGTCACATGGAGAACTGTGATGGCCAGCCAACAGCCAGTGTGTGAGTGAGGCCATCATGGACCGTTTTAATGAAGCCAGCCCTCCAGGTAAATGCAGCCATGTGCTCAGATGGAAAGAACAGAGGATCTACTCTCCCAATACATGGAATTGTTTTAAGCCTGGATTCAAGACAGTTTGTTATGTAGCAATAGGTAACGAATTTAGCAACCAAAAAAAAAAAATCCTGGTAATGGTAATCACCATAATAATAGCAGCAGCTAACGATATCAAGTGTTTCCTATGTGCTAGGCATGTGCTAATAACTTTACATGCAGTATCTTGCTTATTCTTTAAATAATCCTATGATACTGTTTCTGTCCCCTCTTCCCCTATTACTTCAGAGATGTGTCAGGCTTAGAGAGGTTAGTTACTGTGCCCAAGGACACAGCTAGAAGGGAAGAGCCAGGACTCCAATCCCAGCCTAGCATCAAAGCCTGTGCTCTTAACCATCACCCTAAGCTACTAATGGCTTTTCTTGGAGACCTTAAAAAATTATGAGTGGTTCATCAGCTATTTTTAAAGCAAATATATAAAAGGTTATCAACGGAGGAGTGTGCCATGATCCTATGGAACACAAACTGCTAAAATTGAATGAAGTAACTTGTCCAAATACATGCTAAAACTTTCAAGGTCACAGTTTTTCTGGCAGAGGTCATATTATGAAAAACAATACATACTCTTCATCTCCATTAATTCTATTCTTTTAGTACAGCAAGAACTAATACTGAATATTGAATATCTTTATCCTAGAAAGGACTGGAACCTAGACTCCGGGCTGAATAGGACTCTTTTTTGTTTTTGAGTTTTTGGTAAATATATCTTTCATTCTACCCAACTTTACCCTAAAAAGTCTATGTCAATACATGAATGTCTATTTATGTTTTTAAGTTAGAATTAATAGTTTATGCATATATTACTTTATGATTTCCTGCTTTAAGTAACTTCAGAATAACCAACCATATACCAGTATCACATGCATTATATTCTGACTCCTTAATATCATGATGTAATGTACAAAAAAGCAGTATAATTCAGTGTAAGACTTTGTAAGGAATAATTATTATCATCTTATTAATCATTATTAAAACATATGAAATAAGTCAAGATACTGGTTGGGTGCAGTGGCTCACATCTATAATCCTAGCCCTTTGGAAGGCTGAGACAGGACAATTACTTGAGCTGAGGAGTTTGAGACCAGCCTGGGAAACATGGCAAAAACCCATCTCTGCCAAAAATAGAGAAATTAGCCAGGTGTGGTGGCGCACAACTGTAGTCCCAGCTACTCAGGAGGCTGAGGTAGAGGGACAGCTTGAGCAGAGGAGATGGAGGCTGCAGGGAGCTGTGAACATACCACTGCTCTCCAGCCTGCATGACAGAGCAAGACTCTGTCTCAAAAAAATCACAAAAAAGTCAAGATACTAAGCTGATAAACCATGAAGCATTAATTAACTACAGTTTACAGCATACAAAGCAGTTCTGTTTACTTAGGATTCAGATATAAATTTTCCTGAGAAAATAAGGTTCGTATAGCTTGTCTCTTAAAGTGTGAGAGGTAGTTCAGATAGAATTCCTGAAGGAACTTGCACATGTTATTACTAAACTGTCTTAAATCAAATATATTTATGATACTTGTTTTAAAACTAATTTCTATCTGACTCTGGTATTTACATTCTGTTGTTAATACAGATGACATTAGTATTACCCCCAAAAGTATACCAAGGAAAGGTTCTTCGTGTGACACTTCAGCTTAGTAAAGATGCTAATGAGAAACTTAGAAATATCTGAGCTGGATAGATGAGCTCAGCACTCTGAAAATGAATTGCTTATTTATATGCTTAAACAAGTACAGAGCCGAACTTTATTTCCAGAAAAGCACCTGGTGACCTACATGAATAGATAAAGATGATGTCACTGCCTACAAAATAGGGTATTTCGAATTAGTTTTCAGTTGGACCAGTGTCTGGGTAACCAGATTAAAAGAAATTATTTTAATGTGACTACTTTTGGTCAGAAGCAGTCTTGCAATAGCCCATGTGCAAGAAATAAACAAAGCTAAATGGCTTGTTGCACAGACCTGGATCTGGGCTCACTGCACCATGGTCAAAACAAGCTAGTCCCATTCACCTCTCTCTCAGCACAATGTAACCTGACAGAAAGGAGAAATCAATACAGTTCCCTGAGGTAGCTTCATTGGCCCTTAGGTCTCTGTTTCTCAATCCAGACTCCAGAAGCACTGGCAAGAATTTTCAACAGGTTTCAATTGGCTGGTCCTTCAGCTCTTTAGGGTCTACTGACCTTATCCAGAGCTGCCTGTACCTCAGCTTCACTTTCCGTGTCCAAGGCTGATGTGGCCTCGTCCAGCAGGAGGATCTTGGGGTTGCGAACCAGGGCACGTGCAATGGCGATCCTCTGCTTCTGCCCACCACTCAGCTGGGCCCCTCTCTCTCCAACCAGGGTGTCAAATTTCTACCACAGAAGACATGAATCAGTTCTTGAAGTAACGTAAATTTTAAAAAGCTAGGAAGTCTATAGAACTACATAAAGATAACATGGAGCTTTGTCTTAACTATTTTAATGCATCATAAATTATGATAAATGAATTCTGAATTATAAAAAAAAACTGACACATTCTGTATAAAATTGTATATTACTCATGTACCAGGCTATAATCCTTGAATCCCTAACTGAGTCATTCATGGGACTAACCTACCAAAATTGGACAATCTTGCATCTCAAACATTATTAGCGAAACCTTTGAAAAGTAAACTCAGCCCTATGAGGTGAAATTCTAATTTCAAGGACAACTAGATTATCAGAGCTTTTACCTGTGGTAATTTCATGATAAACTCATAGGCATTGGCTTCTTTGACAGCTTTCTTTATCTCATCCATGGTTACATTTCCACGACCATAACGAATATTTTCAGCAATTGTGGTGGAAAACAGCACCGGCTCCTGATTCACCACACCAATGATTTCCCTCAGATAGCTTACGTTGAAGTTCCTAATATCCTGCCCATCAATGTTAATCTGAAAGAAAAAAATATTTCCTATTAAGTATTTAACCATCTCATAGCTAAAGTATCAGGACCATTTATGAAAACCATCTTACCTAATATTCAACTTAGTTTGGTGTTTAGAAATAATAATTAAACAGCAATATGCAAGAACAAAAATAAAAAGCTTATGCTCTCTCCTGATATTTATTTTCATATATACAGTTTTTTTTTCATGGATGGATTATTTGCTATAAACTATTTGGGGTTGGATATTTTTGGCATACCATTATTTTTATGTCCCAATATTAAATTTAAATAAAAAGGCATACACCTTCCTGATCTACATATCATTTTGATGGCATTATGATGTTTTGCTATTTTTAACATACCATAATTTACTTCATTCCCACTCCCTTAAATATTTGGCTTCCTTCAAAATTTATTGCAAAAGTAGAGAATTACTAGGTTGAAGAGTATGATTTATTTTCTCTCCCTTGACAACAATTGCTTACATGTACAATGACTGGTGTTTGCTGGGCATTTGTTGCTCACTGAAAAAAGGCTAAATAATTCTCTTAAAACATTTTAATAATTTACAATGTTAACAGGAATATATAAATATATCTGTTTCATTATAATTTACTAGCACTGGGTTTTATCATTTTAATGTTTTTTTTCTAATTAATAGGTAAGAGATGATAACTTATATCTGTTTTCATTTGTGTATATTTATAAGCAAAGTTGACCATTTCTTGAAACTTTTTACAAATCTGTATATATTCTAGAGAGTTGCATGTTCATATTCTATAACGAGCAAGGTTGCCTTCATATATTCATGTTAATTTCTCTAATATTAAATGCAATACTTTTTCCATACATATAATAAATCTTTTGCTCCAATTTATTACTTTCTTTTCTTTCTTTTTTTTTTAAATTTTAGAAACAGAGTCTCATTCTGTCACCCAGACTTTGGAGGAGTGCAGTGGCACAACCACTGGCGCAACAATAGCTCGCTGCAGCCTTGAACTCCTGGGCTCAAGTGATCCTCCGGCCTCAGCCTCCCAAGTGGCTAGGACTATGGGTGTACACCACCAGGCCTGGCTATTTTAAAAAATATTTTGTAGAGGCAGACTCTGATTATGTTGCCCAGGATGGTCTCAAACTCTGGCCTCAAGTGAATCTCCTACCTTAGCCTCCCAAGTGCCGAGATCACAGGCACTGGCCACCATGTTAGGCCTTTCTTGCTTTCTTTTATCATAGTTTTATTGGCTTTTATTGGAAAGAGGCTTAAGGAACAACTGAATTGATCAACTATAGCACTGGGCATTTTTTCTATTATTTCAGTGGTAAGAAAATTGTGAAATTATGATGTGAACAGTGAATATCTGAGTTACAGAATTTCTAAAGATCATTTTTTTCTGTTAACATATGCTTTCTTTAAAAATGTGAATTATTCTAACAATAATTTTAAAAGATATTTTTAGATCACTTGTCCTCAAAGGTTAGTATTTTACTAGGTTCTTTTTAAAAAATAAAGAAAAATATTTACATTTGAACCAACCCAGAGTTTACTTTAGTAAATGAGAATGGGCCTATGTTCCCCCATAGTAATATCATATTTTTTTCTGAGAATATTAATTGTATTAAATCAAATAAATAGTTCCATGCACTGCAGAAAATTAAATATTAATTCTAGAGATCTCTGTTCTAGCCCAATGCCTTTTTATGATTTTTGGTGTTGACATGCCATTATTTTTACTTTTTAACTTATAATCTTCTGTTTTCACAATTACTGAATTATAACGCATTTTAATATCAAAACTCAATGCCCTAAAGTTGGGACAACTGAGGAAACTGTGTTTCGAGAAGTTTCTCAAGAGACTAGTTTCTTAAGAGACTATCCCACTTTCCCCTCAGATATTCCAAAGTTTAAGAAAACCCAACTGTCTTGCATGAATTGAATTGCTGTCCGAAAATATCTGGTGACCTTAATTGTCATCAATTGTTGCCAACAATTGCTATATGGAATATGTTTGACCACACCCAATAACTCATTGAAAGTAATCCTCAGTGGTTCATAGACTGTTTTGCAGTAATTTAATGGGTTATGAAAGCTTAGTCGGAACCAAGGAGAGCATTGTCCAGCTTCCATACCTTTTATGATTTTTATTTAATACATTTGTTAAAACAGTCCAAGGGTGTGAAGGCATTGTCCATATGCATTGCCATTCTGTAGGCTCTTTACTAAAACTGGATTCACCTGCAAACTTGTTACTGAAAAACCAATTTCAAAGGGCTAATTTGTATCCAGCTTCCCACTCTGGAAAGCTTGGTTCTTCCCACTTACTGTGCCCTCATCAGGGTCATAGAGCCTCTGTATCAGCTGGACCATCGTGCTCTTCCCACAGCCACTGCTTCCAACCAGGGCCACTGTCTGCCCACTCTGCACCTTCAGGTTGAGGCCCTTCAAGATCTGTTAGGAAAATGAGAAAAAGAACACACCTCACAACAAAGCCCTAAAAAGGTAGTAATTCAATTCAGTTTGAAATTTGTAAAAAAAAAACAAAAACAAAAAAAAGGATCAAATAAGGGAATATAACCCCCAAAGGAAAAAAGCACATAGATATCAAAATAATAGAGATTTTATTCTTTAAAATGATTCAACAATCAACCTCAGTTAGGAATTCCTATAAATTTTACTTACAGTACCTTGACATTAGCTCGAGAAGGGTAAGAAAAGTGAACATCATTGAACTCCAAATTCCCTGTGATGCTGTTTGGTTTGTGTCCTCTCTCTGAAAAACTGTCAATTTTAGGATTCTAAATAAAACAAAATTTAATGACATCATAGGACAAACAAGTTGCATTTTTAAGGAATATGATTCAGCAAATTCCAAATATAGGACCTGGAATGTCACAAGCCCCCTTATATCAGAAAAACCCAAGGTGACGATTGTGTGTATATCTGTGTGTGTTGTTTAAAGAAATATTCCTTTTCAAAAAATAGTCTTTTCCTGAAAAGTACATAAGAGATATTCATTCGTTTCGTTTCATTTCATACACTATTTCCCTTTAAGTTTTTGGCATATCCTCATAAATTTTCTAAATGGTCAGATATGCATATTTATACAAGTGTAATAATAAAAATATACTATAATTGATATATATTATAGCCAGGTATTTCAGCATTTAGTGAAAATTAGCTTATTCTTAAATAATAAATGTAATAGATTGATTTGAGAAGATTGAATGATTGATTATATCAGTTATTTAGGATAATATAAACTTTTAATACAATCAGAAACTTAGCAATTTTTCTCATGACTTGGATCAATGAAAAAGGAAAGGTGGCTTAGATTAAATGATCAAATTTCAGTTATCTACTTTGCAATCTTTGATGCAGTGACATATTTTTTTATGTCAAAACTTTTTCTTTCTCACTGTAGTCAGTTCAACTTATTCAATATAGCTGATTTAAAACCATACCAAACGTGCAGTGATAATTTTTCTGGGGGGAGGGGCAACCCACAGCAAAATATACTGCCAATTTTGGTCCAACCAATTATTTATCTACTCCCTTATCCTATATAGAAATTACAAGATTCTCAGTCTGGCTACAAAATGAAAGTGAAAAGGAGAAAAACTAGGAAGAGAAACATCTTTGCTCTGCACTAGTGCAGATGTACTTTTCCAAAACGAGATCAGTATTATTATGTTATCTAAAGATACATTTTAAAATATTAATAAGAGGTATTTTCTTTCATTTATTACTAAGAGGTCATTAATTTCATATAATTAAATTTCACTTTAGTCAGTACAACTTATTCAATGTAGTTGATTCAAAAATATGCAACCTAAAGCCAAATTTAATTACATGAGCTCAAAGACTTTGTCATTAAAATAATAAATGACTTACATTATCAATAATATCGAAGATCACATATGCTGCTCCTCTTGCATTGGCAAAAGCATCAATACATGGGGCAGCCTGACCAACACTGAAAGCTCCAATTAGGATTGAAAAAAAGACCTAAGCAAAATAACATAAGGGACAGTTAGTTGTAAGTCACATTCTGGCATTCATTATTATCTAAAATATGATTTATATGTAACATACTACACAAAAGATTAAGTTGAGGTTTATCCTTTAAATTATTTTTTAGTAAAAGAGCAACATTTGCAAGGTTAATATAGCATTTTATTGCCTGAATGGGTTTCTCCAACCTCAAAAATATATTTTTTTTCTATTTTCTCAAACTAATCATTTGTTCTCCTGAATATATACAGAGTTAAAATGAGGTTTCAAACCTATTTCATTGACTCACTCACAAACGCCACCAGAGAGAAACATTTTCAAATAGTATTATTATTCCATCCTCTGTAGTTTTCTCTAACTATGCATGGACTTACATAGACTGTTCAATATAAAACATGGCAGATTTTGGTCCTATGTAATGTTCCTAAAAAGCACCATGTCATACATATTTTTTAGAAGATTTTTTACATAAAAAGTAACAGTTTGCACATCATAAAACACAAAATCACTCCTGTGTACAATTCCTTTACACAGTTATTCTGTACTATAGCATAAAAATACAGAATATCTGTGTAAAATGAATTGCTATAAAGAAGCTCAGAATATAGTTTCAGGAATCCAGATTAATAGAATAATTTAACTGAGAAAAACATAAGTGAAGATAAATTATTTCTTTCTCTCAGGGCATGGTAAAACTTCTACATATAATTTGGATTTTCTCAAAACACGGCAACACTTCATGTTACCCATAACCCAACTATCAGTCAAATATCTGTCCCCTATCTGCAATACAGACAAAGATCGGTAAGAAAGAAAAATAATGTCCACCAAAATAGAGGCTATGAGGTTAATGCAATAGAGTTCCTGCCCTTTATGCAGGAAGGCTTTGCTTGGGCTCCCTTTGGGGATAGCACTCTCAGATCTGCAGGATAAGTGTCATTGTCCACATACTACAAATGAGGAAACTAAAGCCAGAGAGGACAAACTCATCACCAAAGATGAATGGTAGAGTCAGGATTCAACTTCCCTTCTTCATGAAACACCAACAGTATATGAGGAAGTGAAGAAAAGGTGGCAAGCTTCTAAACTGACTGCCAGAGAGAAGATGGAAGTGAGAAAAAACAGACTCAGCAATAATGAGGGCTCACCCAGCCGAACACCCATGACCCCTCAAGGAAGTATGAAGATACCACTGTATAAAGCATTCTGAAAATACTCACTTTATATAATAACCCAAGTCATCATCAAAAGGCCAAATCCTCACTTTAGCAAGATAGGGAAGTACAGATTTTAAAAGATTTTTATTTAAATAGTTACATATTGTTCTGATTGTCTCTGACATGGAAAGATGGTCACAAAATATTGGTAGTTCATAAATATAGTTACAAAAAGTTATATGTAGTATGATCCCAGTTTTGAAAGAAAAAATGCATGTATATATAGAAAATTATTTGGAAGATATACACCAAAAATTATCATCAAGAGAATACAAATTATTAGATTATAAGTAATTTTAATTTTAAAACTTCTATATCCTAATCCTTTGTAAAACTAGTATATGTTATTTTAATAATCATAAAAGGAAGCTATTTTCATTTTGATAAATAAGAAAAACAAACTAACATAACATCTCTTCTTGTATTTCAGATAGCTGATTGTCTTAAATGATATAAATTCAACATTCTCTTGTACAATGACCTATTCTATAATAATGATGCTTACTTTCTTATGTAATAAAACTCAGCAGAGGGAGGATGGCTCCCATCCATATTTATTTATTCATAAATTCATCCCATTTTTTTTCCTTTTATACATTGTATATGTTTCACAAATGGTCTAACCACATGCTGTTTTGTTATCCACACTCATAATTATGCCTTGTATGTTTTAGAAAGCCAGCTCTGCCCACTGGACAGGAAAGATTCACCAAAAACAAAAGCCTATAGTCATGCTCATCTTTCAAAAAGGAGGCATATCGAAGAAAAGAGAAGGTAGATGGATAAATATGATTTTCATATTCTTCATATATGTTAGAACTACTTACTGTCATTGCATTTCCAATAGTATATTCTTTTGATATGACTAGAGTGGATCCATACCAGAAGGCCAGTGCATATGATGCGTATATTAACAGGAAGGCAATGCCCATGGAAATGTTTGCTGAAATAGCTTTTTTAATTCCAATCTTCTTGGCATTTTCTAAATGTTTCTGATACCTACCAGAAAAATGAGAGGGAAAACATTGTAATTAAGAATAACAATCCATAATCCAAGTCATACTCAGCTCCTATATAGTTGGAGGTTTAAGTAACAAAGTCAGTCAAAGCAATGAACCCATGGTGAGACCCAGCTCTTTGGGAATTGAACTAATTCAGGATCAGCCAGGCCTAGAACAAATCCAAGCCTTCTCTTTATTGATCCATTTCCCTACATCCGTTCCAGGCCAACCAACTTTCCTGTGGCTGTTCCAGAATTGAGGACTCACCCTAGGATATGGAAGAGCTTCTCCATCACCTTCACAGCCAGTATCACAAGTCAGGGTTAAGAGGGAAGGAGCAAAACCAAGCAAAACCAGAATTGATTGTAAACACCACTGGAACTCATAAACGGATTCTTAACTCAGGTCAATGTCTCTTCTCTGGAGAAAAGAAAATCCTCCTATTGCCCTCTGGGTGAGGGATGAAAATTTTACATGTTGTATATAAACCTAGGCTTCTCTCTTTGATTTTTGAAAAATCAAGCTAACCTTCATCTGTCAAGCTATGTACAAGGTTATAAGGTAGTCACTACTTATGGAATGTGAGTTCTTATTCAATTTTTTACTAATGCCTAACTTGCAAGATAATTGTGAGGTTGATAGATAATTACAGAAAGTAGTTAGCATATGGTAGCTGGTTCATAGTTAGCAAGCCTGATCATTTCTCTTACTATTATATTAGTCTCATTGTGTTCAACTTTTATCTCTTTCTGAGTTTTGTTCATTATATTACTATCATATTTTTGAGTCATAATTCAAATGCATTATGACTGGCTGCTGGCATTTGATATAAAGTTTAAAATGTCTAGAATGCTTCCGTAAAATTACAATAATTTTTTTACATCAACTTAAATCAAGTCTACTTTTCCATGCCAGTCCCAGAGAGTATGTAAAATTTAATTTGGGCTCCCTGAAATTAAAAAAGAGAAATCCATTGGATATACAATGACACTTTGGGGTGAAAATATCACTCAAATTAGGGTATTTCTCTTTGTGACAAAAAAACACACACAGGAACACCACTTTTAGCGTTTAACCAAATAAAACATGGAAATTCATTAGTTCTTTAAAAACATATTCTGCCACCAGAAGGTTTGTCTTTTTTATTGCATAAAGCACCCAGCTCTTCAAAGTGCTTTCCTCTGGTTGGGGCTTGTGTTCACGGAGCACAGCTGCATCTCTGGGGGCAGCCAGTAGGCCACGGCCAGTGCTGTGATTTCTCCCGTGTGGCGGAGCCTCAAGGGGTGGCAGGAAGACTTGAGTCTGCCCAGTGTGCCCCACAGCTCTAGTGACAGCAGCGGACACACTGTAATTACCTTCGCTTAGGCGGCTCGCTTACCGGGACTAACGGAGCGGCACTGATTACACTGACATCCTGAGGTCCAACTGAGGGTTAGTGTGGTCTGTGTGGACTATTGTGTACAGGAAGCAGCAGTGAAAGAGAAAAAAGGAAGAGGTTAGAGCACCAGAAACATGTTGCTTTTGAAGTGGGATTATGGAATAGAAGAGTAGAAAATGAAATGGGGGGAATAAGGGAAACTTTGTTTTTAATACTGGAGAATTTCCAGAGAATTTTTATATCCAAGAGTTCTGAGTATCAAGAGTTCCATAGAACAGCCAAAGAAAATTCTTTACGTGGAATCATACTTCACCTATATTAGGGGATATTATTTAGGTAAAACACTAAGTAATTATTTTCATTTAAGTAGAGCAGAATAGCCTTTTTCACAGGTGTGTGCTTATCCCCAAACTTATTGAGATATACACATTAAAGATGTATACAAGCTTTTCGTATGTCGATCATGCCTTGGTAATTTTTTCAGAGAAGAGTTTGCAACATGCCTCCAGACGCTGATCAATTTTCCAGGTTTATCCTGGATCATTAAAGTTGAAAGCCAGAGGCCTGCGTGGGAAGCCCTCCTCATTCTTTTGGAGGACCCACAAGGCTCTACAAAGAATTCTGGGCTGTAACTGCCCAGCCAGTTACAGCCCAGTTACCGACTGAAGTCAATATTTTCTTAGGTTTTTCTCTTCTATATTCCGGTTCATAGTCATTAAGGGCGTAAAATAAAATAAAATAAAAATATTTTGATAAGTATTCTTTAATTATTTTCCTTTATAACCCTACTTATTTGTGTTTTGGGGGGGGTTTATTTATTTATTTTGGTTTTATTTTGATTTTTATTTTTTGAGACAGAGGCTCACTCTATCATCCAGGCTGGAGTTCAGCTCACTGCACCCTTGACATTCTGGGCTCAAGCCATTCTCCTGCCTCAGCCTCCCAAGTAGCAGGGACCACAGGTGCACACCACCACACCCAGCTAATTAAAATGAAAATTTGTAGAGCCAGGGTCTTACACATTGCCCAGGCTGCTCTTGAACTGCTAGACTCCAGCTATCCTCCTGCCTTGGCCTCCCAAAGGGCTGGCATATTTCGTTTTATGCATTTAAATACAAGGGAGTCTATCTGTATTATCTCATAGCCAAAAGAGTCCGCAGAGCATAAAAGGTTAAGAACCTTGCTGTAGAGTTTGACATTCAACTACAGCCATCAGTAAAGCGTGCTTATATTTTGTGAGAGAAGGGTTAAGATTAGGAAAGGGAAGGTCATAACATATACCACAAAAGAATGAGCAACAAAATGTAAAAATGCGTTCTTTGAACCAGTGGCTCAAGAACCTTCCTGACCTTTCCAGCTCTTTGTTCTGGCCCCCAAAAGCTATCACAGTCCTGATGGCCCCCAGAGCCTCTTCTGCCACGGCGCCTGCTTTTGCATATGCAGCTAGTTCTTTGTCACTAAATGCCGAGAGTATCTGGACAGAAAAGAAACAGTGGTCACTTCTGTATGGGAGAAAAGTTTAAAGGCACTCTGGTCAACTCTTTAACCTACTTTTTCTTCCCAAACCATGTCCTTTACGAAACATTAAAGTCATGTAGCAAATGCCAGTGTTCTAGATCCAATGGCTGCTTCTGCACCCCACAAAGGCTAGATCTGACCCACCCTGGTGATAGGCTCCCCAAGAGTAGTCAGGAAAAAAGGAAAATCCACACATAATTCTCTAAATAGCATTCTTGGGAACACTGTCAAGTTCCACATCTACTGTTTTTCTCTGTTAGTTGTAAGGTAAAATAAATAAAACTTTACTGCTTTGAAAGGATTTACCATTCTTTCCTTTATTATGTCACAATTTTTTTTTTTTTTGAGACAGAGTCTCACTCTGTCGCCAGGCACCAGGCTGGAGGGCAGTGGTGCCATCTTGGCTCACTGCAACCTCCGCCTCCTGGGTTCAAGCAATTCTCCTGCCTCAGCCTCCCGAGTAGCTGGGACTACAGGTGCGCACCACCACACCCAGCTAATTTTTGTATTTTAGTAGAGACGGGGTTTCACCATGTTGGCCAGGATGGTCTCAATCTCTTGACCTTGTGATCCACATGCCTCAGCCTCCTAAAGTGCTAGGATTACAGGTGTGAGCCACCACGCCCAGCCCACAATTTTTAAATACTATTAAAACAATACTTCCAGACCTCCTCATGGGCATTCTGATAAATAATAAGACGGCCAAACAAGATGTTTCAGGAGAAAAGCAAAGGAAGAATCAAAACAAAAGAGATACAAGTAGTTCACTGTGTAAATCATCAACCCCAGGAAGAGTAAAAATTGCCAGTAAAATTTCTCAACTCTGAAGTGTTGGCCGAAGCAGAGCACATTTTGTGTATTTTATTATAAGGCAAAACTGGCAGAGTGCTACTTAACCATCACAGGTAATGACGAAAATAAATAAAACAAATGCAAACTCTATTTAAAATTGTTATATTCATGCAATAATTTGAGGGGAATGTTATATTTTAAAATCGCACTTCCTTAACTAAAGGTAATCGAAGTAAGAACTGTGATTTTTTTTTTTTTTTTTTTGGAGACAAAGTCTCACTCTGTCACTCAGGCTAGAGTGTAATGGCACGATCTTGGCTCACTGCGACCTCCGTCTCCTAGGTTCAAGTGATTCTCCTGTCTCAGTCTCCTGAGTAGCTGGGATTACAGGCATGTGCCACCATGCAAGGCTAGTTTTTTATATTTTTAGTAGAGATGGGATTTCACCATGGTGGCCAGGCTGGTCTCCAACTCCTGACCTCAAGTAATCCCCATGCTTTGGCCTCCCAAAGTGCTGGGATTACAGGCATGGGGCACTGCACCTGGCCTGTGACATTTTGAATTATGTTAAAAATTAATTTCCTTACTAAAGCACCATCTTAACACCACGTTTCTGGATGTAGTTTCAGCTGACATTTAATGTAGACCTGCACAGGTACAAGTACTAGATTTCTGCATATTAAAGATAACTATGTGCGGCGGTTAATACACATAAAAATGTCCAGTTTTCACATACCTTTGCCCAAACAGCTGCAGAGAGTCCCAGGATAGGGCTGATGGCCATTATCACAAGGGTGAGCTTCCATCCTCTAATGAATCCCACTATGAATCCTGCAAAAAACGTGGCTACTGCTTGAAAGAACATTCCAACCTTGTCACCAATTCCTTCACTGATTTTGGAGATGTCACTAAAAAAGATCACACCTAAGTGGTTACAGGCAGGAGGTCTTCAGTTGGAAAGATGAAGTAGACATCCAACAGACACATAGACAAATAAAATTTGTTCACTGACTGCAAGCCCCTTTCAGAGTCTTAGCCTCTTGAGTAACATCTTCCCCACCTAAACACCACACAAAGGAAGAAATTCAGGATTAGCCAATGCTTCTAATAAGTTAGTATCATTAAAATTGATACTACTGAGTCAATCCTATGAGAGAAGTATTAACATTTTGAGCATATAAATCAACCTGTTTTAAAGCAAGAATTAAAAAAAAATCACAACAGTAATAAGGAAGAGTAACAGGGAAGTATTACTGTATTTTTATTACAGGGAAATAACAGGGAAGAGGTCCTCGCTTCTACCCTTGTCCCTATTCTCAACCCAGTCTATTCTCAACACGGCAGTCAGTGCGATCTTTTGAAAATGCAAGTCTGACCATGTTACTCCTCAGTTCAGAAACTTCCAACAGCTGCCATTTCACCGGGCAAAAGCTAAAGTCTTTGCGGAGGTTCATAAGGCCCTAAATGCCTTGCTCTTCCTTTTTTTTTTTTTTTTTTTTTTTTTTTTTTTTTTTTTTTTTGACTTATTTGCTCAGGATGCCTTTGCCAGGACTCCTAGTCAGGAAAGTTTATCATCTATCTCCCCCTACTGAAATGTAAGCACCAAAAGGACAGAGATCTGTGCTTTGTTCACTGATACATTATGAACACGTAGAATGGTACTGAGCACATGAAGCACCCTCAAATGTTGGATAGGCGAAGAGTCGACAATTACTAAAGCAAGTCTCTTTGTAAATTAATTCAATAATTTATTCATGCATTCATCCATCTTTATTGAGAGTCTAGCACCTGTCAGGTCCTGCAGTAGAAAGTTCCGTGAGAAATAAACAGGTATAAGATGTGAGCTCGGTCCTCAAATAAACCTACCATGCCACTTGGGGGAAAGCCAACATGCAATGGCACAAGCTATAGATGCTGCCAGACATGGCTGCCAGATAATTAATTTCTCATATAGATCAGATGCTCAGTCTAGTACCTTTTTTCATTTAAAAATCTTTCCTTGACAAATTTTCACATAGTAATTAATTTCTTTATAAAGTGTGACATTAACAATGCACCTACTCTGTTAGCCGTGTATTGAGTTCAGTGGTGTCATTGATGTCAAACCATCCTATTTCCTGTCGTAGAATAGCATGAAAAAACTTTTGCCTAATTTTCCTGATCTGTCGACCAGCTGCCAAAGTCCAAAATGAAACTTGGATATAGGCAGCAACAAGAACTCCAGCACCCAATCCTGAGTAGTAATATGCATATCTGAAAAAAATGAGAAAGGCTCTATTAAATATCATCCTTTTTTTTCTTCTTTTCTTTTCTGAGACGTAGTCTCACTCTGTCACTTAGGCTAGAGTGCAGTGGCACCATCTCAGCTCACTGCACCTCTACCTCCCGGATTCAAGTGATTCTCCTGCTTTAGCCTCCCGAGTAGCTGGGATTATAGGCACACACCACCACACCCAGCTAATTTTTGTATTTTTAGTGGAGACGGAGTTCCATCCTGTTGGCCAGGCTGGTGTTGAACTCCTGACCTCAGGTGACCCACCTACCTCAGCCTCCTAAAGTGCTGGGATTACAGGTGTGAGCCACAGCACCAGGCCTACCATTGTTTATTCATCTCTTTTAGGAGAAATTTTCAGAATAGGAAATTAGTCAATTTTCTAAACTGATAAAAAAACTGTCTAGGACATTATAATAAACAGACATTTTTTTTTCTTTTCTTAAATTATAAAATAATAAGCTCCATGATAGCAAATCTGTTTACTTGAACTGTTAGCCAAAGAAAATGGATAAATTTTTGTTGTTAACCGCAAAAAAGTTAATGATTCATTTTTAAGTGATATTGATAATTTGCGGATACAATTTAACTTCTCTCTCATAATTATATTATAGACTTGCATATCTTATTGTACTGAAAAGTTCACTACTATTTACATATTGCAAATATAGGAATAAGCAGACTGAACACGTGAAATGGTCCTTTCCGTGTTGATTTTGCCACATTCTTTATAAAAAGAACCAAAAAACTTTCTTCCTATTTGTCAGAATTTGAAATTTTAAAAAATAATATGCTAAAATGTCATGAATTCAAACTAATTTGGAATGAAGGTTTTACCAAATTTGTAGAAAGTTATTATAAAAAACACTAAGTACATTTCAATACTTTCAAATTTTTATTATCTAATTTTACAAAATGCTTCCAGATAGTCACCTTTGAGGTCTCCTTTAGCATACAGATAGCAGTCATTACAATCAGCAACTTTGCTGTGAAGACATACAAACATCGTGCTTACAGGGCACAGAGATATCTATTGAGAAACTAGAAGGAGGAGAAAATGTCATAAATGACATTATTGGATCAAATGACAAAATCAGAGTACAGATGTTATATTAGATACAATTATTAAAATTTACTTAAGCTGATAGCTGTACTGTGATTATATGAGAAAATATCCTTATTCTTAGGAGCCGCATTGCAGAAAAGGGCCACGATGTGTGCAGCTTATTTTAAATTTGGAGTTGGGAGCAAAAATGATAATATTAGGTGAATCTGGGTAAAGAGTACACATGTTATATTTATATTCTTACAACTCCGTAATTTGAAATTATTTTCAAATGAAACTTTTTTAAAAAAGGTACACCATAAATATAAATTACCTAGTCATTTCTTCTTCCAGAATTTTGCCTAGATTTAGCAGCGACAATGAAAAGTTCACTAAATAAAAAAAAATAATAATAAAACATGTTAAAAGATCAAACTAGTCATAGGCATTGCCAGGTTTTAAAAATATATTAATTCAAACGTATGAAAGCTAGAAGATGTTGTCATTAAGGTTCTCTTTAAAAACATTCTTTGCTTTGCACACTGAAGTGCATTCTTTTCACTTTACTCAAGTAAAGAGCCTAAGGGTTTAGGTACCAGACATTAAGGGCCAAGACAGGAGAAGATAAGCCCTCCCAAATCTTTCCCCCATCCTCGCGGTCTCAGCCTTTGGCAAAGCAGCCTTCTAAGGAAGCACAGAGGAGCCACTGAAGAGACAAGGAAGCCACAAAACGCACAGAAGACAGAAGAGGGAATAAGAAATAGATAAAATAAAAAACAGGATTTAAGAGGCCATTTATTTTTCCTGGCGGCTCAAAGCACTTTACAGATATTTCAATAAATTTTATTTTTATATCTGTGTTTTTCTTTAAATATCTTGTATGACATAAGTAAGGGAAAGGCTAAGTTACATCCATTCCACAGGGGAAAAAATTAGACAGGGAAGATAACTGAGTTGCTCAAAGGCAAGTTGGTGATCACTGGCAATTAGTGCATATCCTGCATTCCACCCCTTGTTTACCAGCACTGCTGTATTCTAGTATTTTTGAAGCAGTATTAATTGGAAAGAAATCTATTATCTATTAATTTGAGCTAATTTGATAAAATGTCAATGTACCTTGCCTGATTTTCATGTTTTAATAATAGCTAATGTTCATTGAGCATTTATTAAATAGTAGGCACTGCTCTGAATACTTTAGGTGTGTTAATTCATTTAATTATGAGGTAAGACTATTTTACAAACTCCCATTTTATAGAAGAGGAAATGGAGGCACAGATAAATAAAGTAATTTACTCAATGTCATACAGCTAGTAAGTGGCAGAGCTGAAAGCCTGCCCAGGCAATCTGGCTTATGCTCATAACACTATACTATACTGATTTATTCATGTGATAATGACTTATTTTTACTTTTTAGAAAACACAGATGAAAAAATAAACAGCCTACATCTACTGCATTCACAAAATAATAGGATAAAATATCCCCACAGCACTGTTGAGAAAACACATCAGGGTACATATTTCTCATTTTCCATGGTCCCAGCAGAGAAATTGGTCTCTGTGTTCCTTCACCACGTGTAAATAGCCCAGGGGTCATGTTTTCATGGTGCTGTGTATCTTCCTTATCTTTTTCCAAAGCAAAAGAAGGTCGAAATTTATTTAAAACTCAAACTACTGTCAGGATCTGGCATCTGACCCCAACTGCGGCATAATGTTTCCCCCATGATTAAAATGTCTACTGATGTTTACAGTGAAATTTCTGATTATTAATCTAGCTCTTTATAACCTATCAGAACCTTGAAGATTCATACCCTATTTTACTTTTCTTCTTATCCATTCATTTCTGTGTGTTCATTTCCATCCTGAAGTTTTAAACAGGGCAAATTGGAACGGTGTTTGAAACTAGAGGCAGACAAGCTATTCTAAAATCATTGTAAAAATCATTGTGGTTTTTAATTTCCCTGAACTGAAAAATTGGGTGAAATCTTAAATAAGTTTTCCTCTCTTTCAACACCTACCTCAAACTTTTAAATTCTCTCAGTAAGGATACTGATATGGTTTGGATGTTTGTTCCCTCGAAATCTCATGTTGAAATGTGATCCTCAATGTTGGAGGTGGGGCCTGATGGGAGGTGTTTGGGTCATGGGGACAGATCCCAGATGAATGGCTTAGTGCCCTCCCTGAGATAATGAGCGAGTTCTTACTCTGTTAGTTCATGTGAGAGCTGGTTGTTTAAAAAAGCCTGGCCTCTCCCTCTCTCTCCATGTGACACATCTGTTCCCCATTCACCTTCCCTTGTTGAGTAAAAGCTTCCCGAATCTTCACCAGAAGCCCCAAGCAGATGTGACTCTCCCTTCTAGGAAAGAATCTATGAACGTTTCAGATTGGACCTGCTCCTTTCTCAGAGTCCCAAGAATGGAAATCTAGTGCTGGGTTAGTAACCTGAGGAGCCCCAGAGCTCCCGGGAAACTCAGAGTTTCTGTTGCCTGGAACAAAGGTAAACTAAATGTACGTTGACGTGTTGCCTAAAGAGTCACGGCATGCTAGATCTGATAAGGGCCTCCTCCTAGTCTTGTCAGATTCTACTTATTCTGCTTCAGTCTCATAAACAATCTCTACATGGTCATTTGGCTTAGTGGTTCTTAACGCTGTCTCTGCATTCGAATTACATGGGGAGCTTAAGAATTACAGATGCCCAGGCTCCACTCAAGCCAAATGCAGCCAGAATCTCTGGTTGAGTCCAGAACATCACATTTTTAAAAAGTGCCCCCCACCAGACCCAGTGGCTCCCACCTTAATTGAAGCACTTTGGGAGGCTGAGGCAGGAGGATCACTTGAGGCCAGGAGTTTGAGACCAGCCTGGGCAACGTGGTGAAACCCACCTCTACAAAAAATTGGCCAGGCATGGTGGCAGGTGCCTGTAGTTCTAGCTACTCAGAAGGCTGAGGCAGGAGGATCAGTTGAGCCCAGGAGCTCAAGGCTGCAGTGAGCTATGATCACGTCACTGCACTCCAGCCTGGGTGACAGAGTGAGACCCTGTCTCAAAAAAGAAAAAGTGCCCCAGTTGATTCTAATATGCCAGGATGGAGAACTTATACCCCAGTCCACCTGAATGGCTCCCATAGTAAGGAACTGGGAAACTTCTGAAGCTGCCTATTCATTTTAGGGAGCACCTATATATCCTATCCATTTTCTAAATGAAGAAGCAGAGTGAGTTGTTTCATTTCCAAGTTCTTTTAGCTAATTTATCCCAATATTTATTGATCATTTACTATGTTCCAGACACTTTATACAAATCATCTCATTTAATTCTATCAGTAAATTTATGCTTACCTTTCAAAGGTGAGACAAGTAAGGATTATAGAGGTTAAGAGACTTGCTCATGGTCAGGTCACACAGCTAATGGGTGAATAAGCAGTGTATACATTAAGGATTAGATAGGGAAACACAGTCTTTATTTTCCCTTTTGAGTCTCAAAGAAATCAATGACTGCCTTCCTTGATTCTGCTCAGGACTTCTTTTTTCAAAGGGGAAGAAAGAGAAGTATCCATCACCTCAAGCATTTCTCCTTTCTTTGTGTTACAAACAATCCAATTATATGCTTTTAGTTATTTTTAAACGTTGCCTAGGACTTCTTTTACCACACAGAACTATTCCTTATAAAATAAAGAGCTGGTGTTTGTTCAGGCACCCTAGGCACTATGGACAGTTAATGAAGGTAACCTGGGGCTCAAAATGCCTTTTTTCCCTCAACCAAGAGGCAATGCAAGGACAATCAGGGTGCAGCTATTTCCCCACAGAATTTTCTAGACTACTATAGTCACAGAGACTTAGCATAAAAGATGTCAAGTCCTTGATACTCTGCAGAAGAAAAAACTGTTTCCTCTGACTCTGTCCTTAATGTTTTGGACACAGAACGTCGTGTGCATAGTTTCTGCACAACTGACTCATTGTGAGGGAACAACCCTGTCATGGAGTGGCTTTATTCTGTTGACAAGGACGGGCTTTGCTCACAATAAGTCATTGTCAGACCCTCTTGTAATTTAAGCCTTTTTTTCTTCCAACATTCCCTTCTCGTTAGGCTCCTGTTAAGTCTGGTTGTCCAAGCATCTAACAATTCTAAACAATAGACTAAGTAAACATCTATATGAGATGAGCTGGAACCTCAGCTAAGTACTCACTCTATCTGCTCCCAACCCCTGTGATTTTTGCTAAACTCTATAACTCTTACATCAATAAGCGGTCTGGATTTAGAGTGAGTATCCTTTAAAGATTTCATTGTCTCCAAAGAGGTATGAGAATATTATTTTTACAAACGACCAAAGAGTGGATGTTGGAAACTCATAACATTTGAGGAATGTCCCATTCTAAATCCCACAACAGCCAGTAAGCCTAATGAAAAACATGGCTATAGGGTACCCAGTATCATAACAGGGGTGTTTATAATTTGGAAGCTTCCAAAACAAAGTTGGCAACTCTTGCGAGTTTATCACTGCAGCAACTACAGGTCTGTAAGTGACTTGCTTGTGCCGTTCCCCAGAGAGACCTTTAATTTGGCCATGGGCACAGCCCATGGCACCTCTTTTCCACGTCCAGTTTCAACGCTATTCGGTTTCATAATTAGGCACAAATTAAAAAAAAAAAAAACAAAAAACAAGCAAACTGCTCCAAATAAGAAAGTTGGGAATTATTCTGGTATTAGTAAAAACAAAAACAGAACTAATGAAGTTGGTCCAAAAGAGAAATCATCTGTGATAAGTGAGTTGCATTGTTTTACTCTGATTTTTAAATTTTTAATTGTGATAAAATACATGCTACACAAAATTTACCATCTTAACTATTTTTAGTGTGTATAGTTCAGTAGTGTTAAGTATAGTCACACTGTTGTCCAACAAACTTCCAGAACTTTTCCATCTTGCAAAATTGAAGCTCTATACCCATTAAACAACAGCTCCCCACTGCCCCTCCCCACAACCCCTACTGACCACCATTCCACTTGCGTTCCTATGAATTTGACTTTAGATACCTCATAAAAGTAGAATCAAACAGTATTTATCTTTTTTTGAGTGGCTCATTTCATTTAGCATTATATCATCAAGGTTCATCCATGATGTAGCATGTGTCAGAAGTTATTTCCTTTCAAAAGGCTGAAAAATATTCCATTGTATGTATCTACCATATTTTATTTTTTCAACCATCTGTTAACTGGATTTTTAACCCTGTGTAGAAGCCATTTAAAAATTTTTTTTACTTTAAATTTATTTTTTATTGGTAAAGGTGTATATATCAACAGTTACAAGTGAGAATACAGGGAAACATCACACCCACCCATTTTCAAAGCCACTCACTTTGTTTCTCTAGAAGTAATCATTGGATTCTCTACATTATTTCACAGATATTTTATGGACATACAAGTGCTTCACTGGAAGGCTAATGTGAGTCACCAAGAGAATATCTGCAACACCTGAAAGGAGGTGCTAGACTATACGTGAACAGATAAAGCTAGGTCTCTTATTCCACAAAAATATTCTATTGTTGCTCTAATAAATGGTGGTTTGTGGTTTGAAAATCAGGCAATGTGAAACCCGAAGATAATTTCAAAGTAGAGGCAGTGGAGAGATGAGGCTGACAATTTAGGAGCTGGAGCAGTGTCTTTGTAGTTTCTTTGATTTTTTTTTTTTTCCAGATGAAATAAGATGAAAATCAAGGGCAGCTGGTGTAAGTTCCTCTAGAGTCATTGTCCTGCTACTAAGACCAAAGGGCTGGGTGGGAAACCCAGCTCTGCATCTGGAAGATCAGACCACTTAAAAGACCCTTGAGCATTAATGTGCATAAATGCCTCTCTGATTCACTGTGGGGAGGCAAAGGTCTTGCTGAAATACTATTGCTAATTCAGTAGGTCCAGGATGTGGCCTGGGAGTCTGCATGTCTTCCTACTTTTCTTTTTAAAATAATTTCAATTTTTATTTTAGATTCAGAGGGCATATGTGCAGGTCTGTTACACAAGCGTATTTTGTGATGCTGAGGTTTGGGATATGAATGATCTCGTCACCCAGGTAGTGAGCATAGTACCCAGTCTTTTTTTTTCAGCCCTTGCTCCCCTCCCTCTCCTCTCTAGTAGCTCCCAGTGTCCATTGTTCTCATCTTTATGTCCATGTGTACCCAATGCTTAGCTCCCACTTATACGTGAGAATATGCAGTATTTGGTTTTCTGTTCTTGTGTTAATTTGCTTAGGATAATTGCCGCCAGCTGCATCCACGTTGCTGCAAAGAACACAATTTTGCATTTTTTTTTTTTTTTGAGACAGAGTCTTGCTCTGTCACACAGGCTGGAGTGCAGTGGCGCAATCTCAGCTCACTACAACCTCTGCCTCTTGGGTTCAAGCAGTTCTCCTGCCGTAGCCTCCCAAGTAGCTGGTGATTTTGTATTTTTTATGGCTGTGTAGTATTCCATGAGAAATAAATTTTTAACTGAGGTGTCTCAATATGGGCATCAGCCTGCTCTATTTTTATATGAAATTAATACGTTGTAAATCTATAGATTTTCTAGGAAAACAAATAGAAAATTCCTACCTCTCCCATTTCTTTAGACTTTTTAAACTATCTATCCTGCTACAACTTCACAGTGTTTATGTTAAAGTTCTGGTCACTAGTCACAAATAAGCAATCCATTTACAACTTTCCCAAGCACATTTTTTTTTTCTAATCATCTATACTGACACTATAATATACATGACAATGAGCATGGTTTGGATGGCAGAAGGACTGGGTTTGAATTCTGTCCTAACACCCACCAGCAGTGTAACTATGGACAAGTTATTTGCCCTCTCCAAGCCTTGGTTTCATCGTCTATCACAGAAGATAAGATCACCTGCTGTACAGTATTGTTCTTGTGAGGGTAAAGTGGAAAAATGTATGTAAAGTGCCCAGCACAGGACCTAGCACATAGTAAGCACAATGAAGAATTTTATTATGAAGAGGTTTTGTTTTTCAGACAATATTACTTGAGAATAAATAAATAAACTGTTTTTTACAGGAGTCTGCTTTAAATATTCAAAAGATGCTTTTACTGGATTTTTAAAAGGCATTAATATTTATCAACATTTATGTGAACATTCTGTTGTACTCATCAAGCAATCCTATTTTCTTAGGAAATTACACGTAAGGCCTACAATAGTAACTAAATATGTAATTCTCAGTCAGTGAACACTGGAAATTCTTATTCAATGCTATCTAAATTATATAGTATACTTTTTCTTAGATATCTTTGCTAAGAAAGCTGCCTTTCCTTTACCAGCGTTTTGAAAATATTCTACCATCTGTGCAACAGCAAAGCTTCACTGAGTCTTCTCCAGCCCCGTCTCCACAAGGTCTCTTAGAGAAAAGAGCCCTCGGGCTTGGCAGAAAGCATGAAAATCCCCCTTTCCATGTTGAATTTTGTTACTATGGAAATAACCATGTCGGCCGGGCGCGGTGGCTCACGCCTGTAATCCCAACACTTTGGGAGGCCGAAGGGGGCGGATCACAAGGTCAAGAGATCGAGATCATCCTGGCCAACATGGTGAAACCCCGTCTCCACTAAAAAATACAAAAATCAGCTGGGCGTGGTGGTGCGCGCCTGTAGTCCCAGCTACTCGGGAGGCTGAGGCAGGAGAATTGCTTGAACCTAGGAGGCGGAAATTGCAGTGAGCCGAGATCGCGCCACTGCACTCCAGCCTGGCGCCTGGCGACAGAGCGACACTCTGCCTCAAAAAAAAAAAAAAAAAAAAGAAAACAACCATGTCTATTGGAACCCCACTCTAATGCTATTGTCAGGGCCCCTCTTATTGATAACATTAACTTATGGAGCTCTTTTGGCTCTTCAGTAATTATAGTCCTTTAGGGGAATTCCAAGGGGCATATTGAATCCATTGACTCTTTAGTGAAGTGCCATCTCAAGTTCCAGTCAATCTGGTTGATCCAAAATGAGAGACAGAAAATAGGCATAATTTTTTTAAGGTGAAGGGGAGAGAAAACAAGAAAACCCAGAAACAGATCTATAAGCTAAACACAGCTAAGAAGTACTGCCATGTTTAACTGATGTGTTTTGAAACTCAACAGCAGTATTGATGGGATGGATACTGCATAGATATACTCCTGTTGCATTTCCACTGTTCCCAAGTAGAGTGACTTCCTTACTTTATTTAGAAGCTTCCTGTGTGTTTCCTTCACTTGTATTAAAAGTCAAACAATAATACATATATTTCTTGAAATTTAAATGAGCATTTGAACAATTTTCTGAGAACTGTACAACTCCTTCTATGATATCTGGAATCATCCAGATATCCAAATCATTAAACAAGATGATAATGAATAGCAAAATCAACTCCAAAACTTTTACCCAGTTAAAGAAATGCTATGGATTATTTTTAAAAGGTAAAGAAATGCTTACCTGGAAAGGAGAAGTTTCCTGAAGTATCAACAAATTTATCAGTCATCTCTCCAAACACTATCATCATGATGGGGAGACCCGATCCGTGCGCTATGGCCATGATGGTACCCAGGGACATAAACAATTTATCCTGCCAATCGGAGTATCGAAACTAAAAAAAGGTAATAAAATCATACTTAGCTGTGGAATCGAATTTCTCCTTTTCCATAATATGTGTTCTTTTGATGTTTATTTAAAGTCAGTACTTTTTTTAAGAGTTGCAGATGAATGTCTCAGAAAAGGAGGTCTTCAAATCATTAACAGCTTAATTTCATGATTCTGTTTATTTTGTATTCTGTGAAGAAATCAATCTAATTCTGTTTAATCGGTATCTTATTTGAGCAAATAATTACAATACAATCAGAAGGGATAAAGATTTAAGAAATATTATTTGATGTCCCAGAGCTCCCGAGGTAATAAATTAAGAACAGCCAGGGAAAGACATTAAGTTTAAAAACACAGACACACACATACAAACCACACACACAAACACACCACCTCCTTTAAAAAAGCATTCAGAATATTTCAGAGGGAGAATTTAAAGTAGGGGGGAAATAGATGCTCTGAGTTTTGATATAAGACCCCTTTACAAGATTTAAGTTAGCTATAAAAAGGCAACTCAGTAGTGAAGCACAACAGACATTACAGTGTGTCTATGTATGTACTTTAGGGAAGTCTTGCTCATGGAAATCCTTATGCAGAACGTTTGTTTTTTTTTTTAATTATTTTTCACCAGTGTCACCTGCCAAGTATGCAGAACCTTGAAGGGTAAGAGGGAGTTCCCTGGAGAAGAATCGGCAAGTGTAGAGGAAGTAGGAAGAATTTAGGCTTAGAACAAGAAGGTAACTAGAAACTACATGGAATTCTTAAGTAACTCCTGGCAGTGGAATTCCTGAAAGGCACAGTACAAAGCGTGAGAGAGGATATTAGAGAGAGAGAAGGCCTTTGCTGGTGGACCACACCAAGGATCTTGGACGCAGAGGGGAAGGGTGATACCACTTGTCACAGTGAAGTGCACAACCCCCAAGAACTAACCAGCAGATCAGTGTCCTAACACGTCAAAGGACTTTGTTACCGTCTTTTCAGTCCTCTCCCATTTCACACCTTTTCTCTCTGTTTCTGATTGACCCATTTATGGTACTCCTTCTCTTTGTTCTTCTTTCCTCCTCTGCCTTCTAGACTACATTTACCTCCTCTTACTTTTCCATTTCTATAGCTTCCTGTCTTTATTTTGTTTCTCTTCTCTCTTTTAAAATATTTTACTCTGCCCATTCCCCCAACCCCAGCCCTCTTAGGGTACAAGGAACAGTTGTTGGGAGAGTGGGTGATGAGTCAGGCTTGGCTCAGTGGAGGCTTTGAGGGCTGAAGTTAAGTCAGACTGGGTCAATACCCTGGGTGAAACTGAGGTTAGAGGCACATGGTCAAAAGTGAGTGTGTGTGCAAACCGTTCTCAAAGAGTTCCAGAAGTTCAGTTAAGGTTTCAGGGACAGGGACAAACTCCATCATCAAACACACAGGGCAAGCAAGAGAACCGAAAGAGAAAAAGGGTCAGAAGCCAGAGAAAGCTTGGAATAAAACAATGGGAGCAGGTAAAGTCAAGAGCCAATGGAGCTGGGTCCCTAAAATTATTACAAAGGGACCAGTGTCCCAAAGGTTCATTTTTAGTGGTTCCAGGAAAAGGACAATAGAACACTTGGGTCTGTCAGCCACAGTTTAAAAGCACAGGGTCAGGTTGTTAACATTAAAAAAGCACAGGGTCAGGTTGTTAACATTAAAAAGTATTTTAAATGTTTTCATATTAATTGAATACAATTTTACAGCCTCTAAGCATATATTTAAAATTAGATGAATTTCACAGAAACATCCTAAGTACACCTAGATTTGTTTTCAGTGATTTTCCACAAAATAATATATTTTTAACTCCTGCTAGAGCACAGTTTTATCCTCAACTTCTTTCAGGAGAAAAAAAACATCTATTAAGATATCTATTAAGAGGTGAAATAAAGATTAAATTTAACTTAAACTAAAACTTTTAAATTTAAATGAAAATTGCCGTTTCTACATTAAGATTTGTAGGATTTTATTTTCTGTAGAAGGCACATTTAAAACCTTTGCATTAAAACCAGCTTTCATTTTATAAACACTTTATTCACCAAAGCACTAAATTTTTTTAATTGCCCTTACTGAGTCTTTTTAAGCTAACAAATAAAAAAGGGCGGAGAAGACAATGAATAGGAGTTTTGTGGTTACATGAGAAATACACAGCAATTTTTGAGAATGTGGATGTTTTGGTGTCTTTTTATCCATTTAATTACTAAGTTGGATTTCAGCTGACATGACACTGAATTCTAACTTCTTTGCTATCAAATAATGGCTGGCCCTGTTTGAAACACATCATATTTACCAAAAATGGGCAAATGCTTTCTTGCGCTGCCTCTGTGAGACATATTTCAAATGAAAACCAGAGTAGGAGACTACTTCCAAAAATATTGTCTTGTCTTCTACCAGCAGAAAAGCACTGAAAACTGTTTTAGCCATAATCAGAATCCCTAATAGTTACCCCCTATTTAGACATTTTTTTGGAAGCCAAATGTGAATGTAGATTCCTTAATTTAAAATTAATGTAGTTAACAATTATCTTCTTGATATACAAGCTTATTTGAAGCTAAATTTGGGGTGAGGGTATGTGAAGCAAATGCAGAAATGCATTTTCCTGAAATTGTTGAGTTTGCATTGTGCTACTAACACAGTTCCCATTTTCACTTTCCTTGCACACAAGCTAGCTCTGCCCTGTGTCACTGCCAGCCTGTTCTACTTTTTAAAAAAATCATCCATCTTGAGAATGTGGGTCATTGACTATAATAAGCCAAACCGAGACAGCACAGGTGCAGCAAGAACAATTTATTGCTGACTGCAGGCAGCTTTTTGTTGTTGTCATTTTTAGACAGGGTCTCACTCTGCCACCCATGCTGGAGTGCAGTGGTGTGATCATAGCTCACTGCAGCCTCAGACTCCTATGATCTTCCTGCCTCAGCCTTCCAAGTAGCTGGGACTACAGGCTCATGCCACGATGCCTGGCTAATTTTTTTTAAGATTTTTATTTATTTTTTTGTAGGGATGAGATCTTACTAAGTTTTCCAGGCTGGTCTCAAACTCTTAAGCTTAAGCAACCCTCCCACCTCAGCCTCCCAAAGTGCTGGGATTACAGATGTGAGTCAACTCACCTAGCTAGACAATCTTAAAGTACTTGCTCTAAAGGTAATTGATTCAATACTTAAATTTGAATAAAAGGTAGGATCATTCACATTAAACATTTCACAGCTTACCAATGTTAATGGTCCAATCAATTTCACTTTCTTCATTTTTTTCCTGTTTTGGTTGCTGTAAAAAATATAATTGCTTGAATTGATAACTGTTATAAAATGTTTTACAGTCAATTGAACATAAATGTGTTCAGTTATGACATTCAACTATTATAATATTTTCAAATATAAGAATGATCTTCACAAAATGTCAAAATTATTCAGTTTAACAAACACCTCAAGTACAAAAGTAACTGTCCAAGGTACTACAAGGATATATGGATACACAAGAAATGGTTGCCTGCTTTACAGAGTTCACATATACAGGGAAGATAAGCATGTTAACAGTGTCTGCTAAGGCAATTAAATTATTCGTTTTCTAAAATTAAAAAAAATCATGTTGATTTAAAATTAGGAATGACCATTCTTCTGAAGGACTGTGGGGAGTGGTGTCAGGGAATCTTGGTGATACCTTCAAAGTACATCTAGAATTCAACTGCTTCTCCCACTTTCATTGCTGTGCCCAGCCTAGTCTCTCTACTTCCGCCTACGCTGCATCAGTCTATCTTCAACCTGCAGTCAGAGAATCGTTTAAAAACACAGGCTATGCATTACTTCTTTACTCAAAAACCTACAATGGCTTTCCTTTGTCTTACAATAAAAGCCAAAATCCTTGCATTAACCTCTAAGGCCCTACACGATCTGTTTCCCTATTTCCTCTCTGATCACATCCCTACTCCCAAACCTGCTTACTCTGCTCCCACCAGCCTGGACTCTCTGCTGTTCCATGAACTTACCAAATATGTGCCCAACTCAGAACTCAGGGTCTTTGCATGGTCAGTTACCTTTTCCAGGAATGCTCTCCCACACAGCTGTCTCCTCTTATATCTTTCAACTCTTTGCTCAGATATTACCTTCAAAATAAGATCTACTCTAACCACCCTTCTTAAAATTGCAAAGTACTCCCCACCTTGCACTCCTGATCTCCTTAACCTGGATTAATTTTTTTTCCATAGCATTCAATACCTTCTAACATTGGCTGTAGTTTACTTATTTAGTATGTGCATTAGTTATGTCTGTCTTCCATACTATAATATAAACTCCATGAGGGACTGTGTGTATGTGTGTGTGTATGATGATTTACATATATGGTGATTTTTATGTAGATGATGATTTTTACATATATAGGATGCATTTATCCAGGTAAATGATAAAGTTTTAATCATAAGATGATTTCAAATTATATAAAGTATCGACTAAAATCACTGGACAAACATCTGCCCCAAATATGCTCAAAAGAATGTGTCATGGGCAATAGCAACATGATTAGAACAAGCATATAACTAACTTGATTGAAGCAAGCTTAACTTCCTTTAAATATGTAATCTTTGGTCTGCTTTTATAAAAATTAGTCTCATGACATTTGATTTCATAACCTTGTCATCTTAACTTATTGTTAACTTTCTGTATTTCTCTTTTTAGCCCCTTTCTTCTTTCCAGCAGAAGCTGTGGGCTTCCCCTCTGAGGACTTTTCTGGGTTCTGAAGTGTTACTACACTTTTTGCAGGGATAGCTCCTTTGTACACGCATCAGGTGTTCAGCCAGTGCGATACACAAATAGCCTTCTTCATGAAAATGCCATCTATTAATAGACTCACAGTCAATCCCAGCCTAAACAGCCAGCTGATGAAAATCATGTTTTTCTATTGGAAGTAACACCATCGATCACTTTTCCAATTCTATATGGCAAAACTAAATTTTCTATGAAAAAATACCATGATACTTAGAAGAAATACAGCAAGGTCACTGCACAAACACATTAATAATGCTTCAGTTTAAGCATCAGATAGGCATGTTTTCAGTTAGCTAATCAAACCCCTTGCAGCTTGAGGACAAACTACAGAAACTGATAAATTTGTCCCTCTGGGTGATCACTTGACACAGGTCAATTATTTCTGGGTAGCCTGGCATGAACTCAGAAACTGTAATAGCCTCATAAACTATTTCAGGCTAAAGGGGAAAATGATTCACTATTCCCACAGTGAAAGAGGAAACAAAGACACAGGCCATTGACTGGGAGCTTCTGCCGGGCTCATAAAGCCTGTGAAGTGAGCTTAACAAGGGCCAGGGAACTGAGAAAGACACTCAGGCAAAGGAAGAGCTGTTTCCCCTTCGGACTTGAACAAAACTGATTCGGAGGTACCTAAGGTCCCCCTCACCACCTCTCCTCCCAGCAAGGAGAAATACAAACAAGCCTGGCAATGGGAGTGGGGGGGAGGAGAAAAGACTCAGAGGAAGAGACATAATGGGATGGGCAGGAGTGGAGGGAGTTTTTGCTTTACTACCCTTGTTCAAAAAGCACAGCCATCAAAAGCAGATGTCTGACACCCTATAAACTGGAACAATTAGATGATGCATATGAAAGTGATTTGTAAAAGTTTTAAGAGTTACATAGCACAAGGAATGGTATGCAACACAGATATTCATTGAATCCCTCCTGCACAAAGGCAAGGGAGCACTTTTCTAGACAGCCTTTTCTTCCTGAATCTGTTTCAAAAGGAGCCTCAGTGATATTCTTTAAGACCACTTAACACTTTTGCTCCAAGGTCAGAACCAGAGGCAAGACCCTTCAAAGAAGCCTCCAAAACAAAGGTCTTCAAAGGCATCAACCGATTTTTACAGCTTCTTTCCAAGGGTGAACTTGACCCTGCTGATCCGCGTTAACGGAAAAGTCAGTGGCTGCTGGGGATGTACCTGCTGATGCCCAGTTCAAAGTCGCCCTCCTCTCTCCCATGGCGCCGGGCTGTTCCGTTCCTTGCCGCCTCAAGATCCATCTCAGCCTGGGGAGAAACCACAGTCTCAGGTCCAAGTGCACCCGCTCCGGCTCGGGGCGTCCAGCCGGGCCCGGGGACTCTGGATGGAGGTCCCGCCACTCCCGCCCCGCGCCCCACGTTCCGGTTCTCCCCTCGCGGCCAGGCGCGCCCGGGCCTTCCTCACCTCGGACCTCGCGTGTGTCTGGCAGAGCCTCTGGGCGCGCGGGCGCTGCAGCAGAGGGGCCTGGACTTTGCTCGCCGCGGCCTCGCCCCCGCCCCCCACGCGCGTCCGGCCTCAGAGACACCTCCCGCTGCAGCCAGGGCGAGGGCCCCGGCCCCCAGGAGCAGCTCCGGCCGCCCGCCGGGCTAGCTCCGCAGGCCAGGCGCCCAGCCTGCAGCCCTTGCGGCCGGGGCGCCCGGCTGGGGCCGCCGCCCACCCTGGCCATCCGCCAGCCCCAGCCGGGGCGCGCCAGCTGCGGCCGATAAGGCGGCCATCAGCCTGGAGCCTGGGGCGGGGTTGGGGGGTGGGGGGTGGGGGGCGGTGGAGAGAGAGGGGGAGAGAGAAAGAAAGAGCCACCCAAGCACCCCGCAGGTGACTGTCACACCCCCTTGGCGCTCAGCTTTCTTTTTAAACTCACAGGGGAGACAGTTTCCGGACGTCCAGCAATAATCGGGCGGCCCAGGACCTAGAGAGAGCAGTAGACTCTCTTGCTTCCGCATCCCCAGTTCTGGTCCGGACGGCTCTGAACCCAATCAACTCCAGGGACAGCGAGAGCCAGCCAGGGCTGGCCCAAACCAGAACCATCAAACTATGCTCCTTTTGTAGGAGGAACTGTCAGTGCCCTCTTAGCACTTAGAGACACAGAGCTTTAGGGCCAGAGGGGTCTTTAGCAATCACCTAATTAAAACTCCATCTAGTTAACAGATGAAGAAACTGATGCCCAGAGAGGTGAAGTCCTGCCTGAGGCTGCATCCGTGGAACCGGAGTCCAGGGGAAGCCTCCTGAGTTCCAGTCCAGTGCCCTGACTCACTGCTCTCATCTAAGACTTCTCTCTGTATTGAATTGTCTGTACTCCTAGCCCCTATTTGAGTATGACTTTCTTGTTCTTTTTGATTAATTCCTCCACACTCTTCCCAAAAGGAAGTGTCTAAAACGGGAGGCGGCAAGTTTCATGACTTTGAAACAAGGGAGTCTCAAATTCAGAGCTTCACGTCTTATTAACTATGTGACTTTGGATACTGTGCTCATTTCTCTAGGCCTGTTTCCGTATATGTAAAATGAGGATTAAAACATCTCCCTTACCAGGTTATTGTGAGGAATAAATAAGTTACAGATAAATGAATTAAGGACTAGGTAAAAGCACCTAGTACTATGTCTATAATATAGCATGTGTTCAACAAATACAACTTTCCTTCCTCCTGATCAGGTGGCAGGATGACCAGCGGTCCTTGCTCCTGCTATGTGCTGTAAATGGAGGCTTGTCTGTGTTCTCAGAGAACCTTAAAGCAGAGCATGGTATAAGCAGAGACGGGTGAATCTCACCTTTCCCATATACTAGCTGTCTGGCCTTGAGCAGGTTATGTAAATCTTGACTCAGTCATTGAATCTGTAAAATAAGGGTGTTATTAGGATTAGGGATACTGTGTGTAAAATGTCCTGCACATAGGAGGCACCTAATAAAGGGTGACTATTATTATAGCAAAAGTTCAGGTGAGCCAAGGAAGAAAGACTGGAAGGGAGCCAGCAGCTCTGGCACTCACCCCTCACTTGTGCTGTGTCTCTCTATCCTGCTCTGCCTGCACTGGGAACTAGGGTGGAACTTGAAACTGCATGCTGGAGTAGAAATGAATTTAGTTGAATATTTTTCCTCAAAATGTTTTCTCTCCGTGTCCATTCTACCACGACCATGAGGATTCTCTTCTTCAATCAACCAGAATTCCTTCCCTTCACGAGTCTAACAGAGGGTCAGATCATTATTTCAAGATACTCTGAGACTGAAGCAGTTGGAAGGCTTGTGGTGACTGGAGGACATGATTAAATTCATTAGCAGATAAGATGATAGCTTCTTCAATCTCTAATGAAAGAGAATTTGAGAAAGTAAATGCAGATACTTGAAGGACTAGGAAGGTTCAGAACAAAAACTAAAACAAAAACACTTGTGAGGCAATGAGGTGTGTATTTGGGTGTCTGTCTGTCTGAGCCCATTCACAAGGCTGTCCCTGCAAGAAGTGGTCACCAAACATTTTCTGCATGTGAGGACAGAAGTGAGGACTTATGACAAATGAGTGTTTGTGGGGATAGAGAAGCCATGTCTATTTGGCTGTGCTTACTTCTTTACCTGTATTAGAGCCAATTCCAGGAGCACCTTTTCTATTTATTTGCCAACAATGCAGTGTCACTGATCATTTCATCATTGATTCATCAACTAGAAGTTGAAGACTTAACAATATTTAAAGCACTACGATAAACTAGATTTCTCTATTACACTCAGGTTGTAAGAAATCTTAACCTTCTCTTTACATTAGGATATTGAGATACTTATGCATTGATGTAAGACTGGAATTAACGCCCTACCAAGCTACCTTACTTTTTCTATTTGCTCCATTAGTTCTGTCTTTCTTTTTTATCCTCATTTTTGCCTTATTTTAGATCAGTTTAATATTATCATTCAGAGCTCCTTCCTATTAGCTTATTGATATGTATTCTTTTATTTTCTATTTAATAATTATCTCCTTTCTAGGGCTTATGACATGTATCTTTGACTAATCATTGTACTTTTTCCTCTTCCAGGACAATGCAAGGATTTTAGACGCTTAACTCTCTTGTATTCATTCCTAACTTTCACATTGCCATTGTCATGTACTTTAATCTTCTCTGTATATTCATGATCCTTATGGGAACATTATTTCTTTATGAGTTGATACTTCTTTAGCTTTATCTAGATATTTATCATTTTCTTGCTTTTTGTTTCTTCCTACATCTCAGAGCTACTCTCTTGGATCATTTTCCTTTCACCTAATGAACACTCTTTTGTCTACTGTCTCTTTTGTGTTTTCTTTAGTTGATGATGAATTTTCTCAGCTTTTTTTTCCCTAAAAATTTATTTCACTTTTATCTTGAAAAATTATTGGTTATTTATGGGTTTGCCTTACTAAATAAATATCAAAACTCATCAGACTATAGTAATTAGGGACATGTGTTTTGGAATGAGATAGACGAAGTATAACAGAATCAAGATCTTATAACTGATGGAACTAGAATTCAAATCCAGGGAGTATTCTTATCCACTATGTCAACTAGATTAGCAGGGAAGTGGTGATAGAGAACTTATGTCAGATGTATCAGCGAGTTAAACACTGTCATTCTTTAATGCATCCTTCAATCCACTGATCCTACTGTTCCTCATCTCCTTCATGTCTTCTCTCCTTTCTTAACTCAGCCTAAAACATTCACAACCCTCTAGCCCTCTCTATCAGGCTTGCCTAGTAAAACCACAATCCTCACTAATTCGAGTTATTGAACTATTGTGAACCTACACCACGCAGCAGACCATGTCTGAAGAAAAATACAAAGCCATCTGACTTGCCTCACCATTAACTTAAATGGCCCTATACTGTATACATAAGGTACTTATTATGTTTATTATTTATTGCCCACTCTGTGGGATGCAAGACTTACAAGGGCAAAGATTTTTAAAACTTCACTGTGTATCCCAATGCTTACTGTCCAATAGTCATAAGATGTTTTCTTAGTTCATTCGCTCACCTACTTTTCTAATAATTATTCCATATCTTCTGTTTTCTCAGATTCTGTCCTTTTTTTATCTTCACATTCTGCTAAATCACTGTGCTTATTTCACTGATGAAACTGAAGTGTTTAGAATGGAACTCCATAACCTCCCACCGTGATATTTTCCCACTTACCAGCATCTGTAGCCAACACTCTGCCTTCACTGTTTCTGTAAATGAACTACTCATGCCCCTCTTTGCAGCCAGTCTTTGTTTGCACATTCATCATATAGATCCCATCCCCTCTCACTTTCATAAGGAGGCACTCTTCCCTTTCTGTTCTACATCATCCATTTCCCTGTCCCTGCTGGATCCTTCCTGTGAGCTTCCATACATGCTGTTATTTCTTCCATTTGAAAAACAAACAAAAAATCTCTCTTGACCACACTTCCCCTGCCAGCTATCATCACATTTATCTATTTTCCTTTGCAGCTAAACTACTCGACAAAGTTTATCACTTTCTTCAATTCCTGTTCTCCTGTACTCTTAAACCCACTCTAAACAGAAGTCTGACCGTTTCACACTACCGAAACTACTTTTACAAAAATCAGATAACCTCTGCTTTGCTAAGTCCAAAGATCAATTCTCTGTTCTTATCTTACCTGATAATTCAAGAATTTGACAAATTGATCACTCTGTCTTTCTGAATATACTTTTTTCACATGGATTCCAGGACACCATGTGTTTCTTGGGTTTCCCTATGCTCTCCTGGTCACCCTTTCTCAGTCTCCTTTGATGCCTTCTTTTTCTTTTCAACTTCTTGCCTAACGCTGGAGTGGTCCATGGCTCATTCCTTGGACTTCTCTGTGTATTCTCGCTTCCTCTGTCATGTCAGTCAGTCACACAGCTTTAAACACCATCTGTATCAAATAATTTCTAACTTTTTGTTTCTTGCCTAGAACTCCCTCTTGCATTCCTGACTCTTAAACACAAGTGCATCTTTGACAGTTCTATCTGGATGTTTAATAGACATCTCAAACTTAACATGCCCAACCTACTCCTGATCCTTTCCCGAAGCTGGGCCCTTCAATGAGCTTCTGCTTCCAGTTGACAGCTCCAGCCTTCCAGGTGTCAACAGAAACACTGGAATCATCCTGCATTCCTCTGTTTCTTCCACACACCAAAATCAGTCTGTCAGGAAATCCCGTTGGCTTTACTTTCAAAATATATCCAAAATCTGACCTTTCCCCTGCACCTCCAGCTCTACCACCATCATGCAAGCCACTATCATCTCTCACCTGATTTTCTGTATTAGCTTGTTAACTGTCTCTCTGCCTCTGTACTTTCCTCCTCTTATTCCCTTGCGCATTGTCTAAAGTGTGGCCAAGATGATTCTTTTGAAATGCGAGTCAGATCACGTCATTCCTCTCTTCACATTTCTGTGGTGGCCCCCAATCCACTCGGTCATGGCCTGCAATGCTGTGCCCTCTCCATGACCTCTCTGATCTCTTTTTCTATTTCTTTTGTCTCTGCCTAACTTCACTCCAGCCACACTGGCCTCTTGGAAATTCCTCAAACAAGAGAGGCAGCCCTCGACCTCAGGGTGTTTGTACTAGTTGTTCCCCCTGTGCAAAATCATCTTCCCCAAAATATTCACATGGCAGACACTTTCACCTCCTAAAAATCTCTTCTCAATTAGAACTTGGATCTTATACCTCAGGACTCTCAGTTTCTCTTATCCTACTTTGATTTTTTTTTCCCACAGCATTTATCACCTTCTAGTATACTATATAGTTAGTGAATTATGCTTATTGTCTGTTGTCATCTCAGTAGCATGTAAGATCCATGAAAGTAAAGATTAATATGTTTTCATATTATTCACTGGAATATACAATAATTGCTGCTGACACTTATTATGTGCAAGCACCTGGGCTAAGGTTTTAGGATATAAGGTTTTAGGCATATAAAGAAGGATTTAAACAAGGCCAATACAAAAATTATTCAGATTACACAGTAATTTATGAATTTACAGAGGCTATCACACATATACATCATCTTATTTGATTCTCAAAACAAGATACGTGTTTAAGGTAAACAAGTGGGGAGCTATTATTCTCAGTTTAGAGGTGGTGATATCAAAGTGAATTTTACACAGCTAGTAAACAATGGAATTAGGATTCCAACTCTGGCCATGTGACTGCAGCTTCTCATTTTATATCCCTAGGAAGACTACTGCCAGGCAGACGCCATACCTGTTGTATTTCTAGTCCCCACAGCACCAGCAGACTTAATATATGTTTATTGAATAGAGCAGTATTTTTGAACTATAGCATAAAAGGGTTTATAAAAAAGGAATTTCCTGTAAGAGTCAACAGAGAAGAACAAATTCCATCTACAAAAGTATTTTCAAATTATATCTAAATATAAATTAATTAGCAATAGTTTTTCCTAAAGAGGGTGCTATGATGGACTCTGTTCTCTGTCCTCTTGACTTATATCTTAACGAATATGCTTTGTGGGCTTTTCTCCCCCTATGTGTATTTGCAGCTATCTAACAATTCTCCAACTTTTTATGTCTGAAAGTGAAAATTTGACTACTGTATCTGCACTTGGCCACACTTAACTACTCTTGAATCATTTCCAAACTTTCTGTCACTAATGATTTTTTGCTTCTGCTCAAACAACCTTTTCAGAGTGTATAGATCTTAACTTTTCCTGTCTTTACTTCCTTCAACCCATGTTACATCTTATACTTCTCCCAAAGTTCTTTTTTTAAAAAATCTTCTCAGTGCTTGATTAAAAAAACAAAAATTTCTCTTCACCTTTGACATTTCTCCTAAAATATTATTTCCTTTTGGTTTCACTCTTCTTTTGCTCCTCATAAAATTTATCTGATTTGACCCAGCACACCCAAAGGCACTCATGAAGATGCTGAATGCAAGGGTAATACCGATTCAGCTCGCTCTCTCTTTTCCGATAAACTCTTTCTTATACCTTCATAAACCAGAGTGGACTTGCAAAGGTATTATGACAAAACTGAAAGAATTTGCTATTAATTGCTATATCATTTCTGCCAACGTGGATTAATGGGCACATTCAGAGTTCCAAGGTCACATTGCCTAATGAAATTCTTGTGTTCTGTGTGGGTAATGGGAACCACTGGGTGGACAGGAAGGGCTGCAAGCTGCCAAGGCCAACGATGAAATGGATAAGCAAGAGTAGGGTCACTAGGCTTGAGGTTACTGACATTTACTCACTCTTAAAGTTATTCTAAAGCTAACGCTTTTCAAAATAAAAGAATGACTAAAGGAAGTTTTCTAAATAGGAAATGATAAACAGGAGGAACTTAGGATATCTAGAAGAAAGAACATGGTCAAGAAAATTGTTGGTAAATACAAGAAACTTTCCTCCTCCTATTGAGTTTTCTAAATTATTTTTGATGGGTGAAGCAAATATTATAACACTGGTTCTAAATATATGTAAGGGAAATATGTAAGACAATTGTAAGTGAATGAGAGAGGGTAAATGGATGTAAGGGAGATAAGATTTCTACACTTCACTCAAACAGGTGAAATGATTAAAACAGTAAAGTATGATAAGTTTTATATATAAGGCAATACTTGGAGAACCACTAAAAAATCTGCACAAATAGATATAGTCAACACCACCATAGGTAGAGAAGAAGAAGGACAGAGCAAGATGGCTGAATAGATGTACTGATTGTCCCCCTCTACAAAAACACTAAATTTTAACAACTATCTATACACAAAAAGCACCTTCATAAAAAAAAAAATCAGGTAAGCACTCATAGTACCTAGTTTTAACTTTGTATTGCTGAAACAGGCATTGAAGAGGGTAGGAAAGACAGTCTTGAATTGCTGATGCCACCCTTCCCTTATCCCCCCAGCAGTGGCCATGCTATATGGAGAGAAAACCTGTGTCTTTGGGAGAGGGAGAGGGCAGAGACTGTGAGACTTTGCACTGAACTCAGTGCTGCCCTGTCACAGCAGAGAGCAAAGCTGAGCTGAACTCAGTTGATACCTGCCCACAGAGGGAGCACTTAGATCAGACCTAGCCAGAGGGGAATCACCCACCCTAGCTGTTGGAACTTGAGTTCCACCAAGCCTCATCACTGTGGGCTAAAGTGCCTTTAGGCTCTAAATAAACTTGAAAGTCAGTGTAATCCACAAGGACTGCAACACCTAGGTGATTCCTAGTGCTGAGCTGGGCTCAGAGCCAGTAGACTTGGGGAGGCATGTGTCCTACTGAGACATCAGCTGGGGCAGCTAAGGGAGTGGCTTGCATCACCCTTCCCCTACTCCCAGGCAGCATCGCTCATGGCTCCAAAAGAGACTCCTTCCATCTGCTTGAGGAGAGGTAAGAGTAAAGAAGACTTTGTTTTGCATCTTGGTTACCAGCTTAGCCACAGTAGGATAGGGTACTGGTCAGAGTCATGAGACCCCCATCCTAGGTCCTAGCTCCTGGACAACATTTCTAGACACAAGCTAGACAAGAAGGGAACCCACTGCCCGGAAGGGAAGGAACCAGTCCTAGCAGGCCTCATTACTTCCTGACCTTTGGGCCCTGAATAACCATCAGTGATACCCAGATAGTATGCCATGGAACTTGGGTAGGACTCTGAGATGTACCGGCTTTAGATGAGATCCAGCACATTACCGGCTATGGTGACAGACTCTTTCTGCTTGAGAAAAGCAGGCAGGAAAGTAAAGGAGACTTTGTCTTTCATCTTAGTTACCAATTCAGCCACAGAGGTCAAAGCACCAAGCAGCCTCTTGGATTCCAGGCCTTGGGTCTTTCATGGCATTTCTGGTCCTTCCATGAGCCAGGGGGTGCCCACTGCCCTAAAGAGTGAGTTCCAGGCCTGGCAGCATTCATCACACGCTGATTGAAGGCTTTGGGGCCTTAGTGAGCAGTGGCAGTAGCCTGGCAGTACTCCCCAAGGGTCTGTGGTGGTGATGGCCAACGGGCGAGCTCCTCTGCCTGCGGAAAGGGGAGGGAAGAATGGGAAGGAATGTGTCTCGTGGTCTGAGTGCAGCTAAGCTGCATACCAGGTAGGTTTCTAAGGATTTAGTCTCCTGTCTCTGCCTCCCAGACTGTACCTCTCAATCTACCCAGGGCCTAGGGGAACTCACCACCCTGAAGGGAAGGACACAAACCTGGCTGGCTTTACCACAAGCTGATTATAGAGCCCTAGGGTCTTGGACAAACATTGGTAGCCAGGTAGTGGTTACATCAGGCCTTGAGCAAGATGCAGTACTGTGTTGATTTTAGGTCTGACCCGGTGCAGTCCCAGTGGTGGTGGCCACAGAGGTGCTTGTGTCGTCCCACGCCAAGCTCCAGGATGCTCAATACAGAAAAAGAGAGAGAGAGAGACTTCGTTTGTTTGGGAGAAAGTAAAAGAAGAGAACAAGAATCTCTGCCTGGTAAGAAATTTCTGGATATAATCCAAGACCATCAAGGCAGTACCTCTATAAACCTGTAAGAACCACAGTGTTACTGGGCTTAGGGTGCTCCCTAATGCAGAGACAGCTTAGATCAAAATACCCAAGTACTTTCAAACACCTAGAAAAATTCTCAAGAAAGATGGGGGCAAACAAGCCCAGGCTGCAAAGACAAAGATAAATACCTAACACTTCAAAGCCCAGATACTGACAGATACCCACAAGCATCAGTGCCATTCGGGAAAACATGACCTCACCAAATGAACTAAGTAAGTCACCAGGGAACAATCCTGAAGAAAGAGACATGTGATCTGTAAGAGAGAGGATTCAAAATAGCTGTTTTGACATATAGACCAATGAAACAGAACAGAGACCCCAAAAATAACACCACACAGCTACAGTCATTTGATATTTGACAAGCCTGACAAAAACAAGCAATGGGGAAAGGATCTCCTATTCAACAGATGGTGCTGGGAAAACTGGCTAGCCATATGCAGAACACTGAAAGTAGACATTTTCCTTTCATCTCATACAAAAATTAACTCAAGATGGATTAAAAACTTAAATGTAAAACCCAAAACCATTAAAACACTAGAAGAAAACCTAGGCAATACCATTCAGGACATAGCATGGGCAAAGACTTTGTGACAAAAATGCCAAAAGCAATTGCAACAAAAGCCAAAACTGACAAATGGGATCTAAACAAACTAAAGAGCTTCTGCACAGCAAAATAAACTAGCATCGGAGTGAACAGGCAACCTATAGAATCTGTCAAAGGTCTAATATCCAGAATCTACAAGGAACCTTAACACATTTACAAGAAAAAAAAAAAAAACATTAAAAAGTTGGCAAAGAATACTTGGCCTTGTCTGATACTACCCTGGAGTGGAGGGAGACAGAGAGTGAGGTTGACATGCCTGGCAAGGGAGGAAGTCAAGTCTCCCTACTTTGCTTTTGCAGGAGTGGGACTGGGTGGTATCACAGTTTTTTCTATAATGTTTGGCTAGAGTAGAGTGACTGTTGTTTCAGCGTGTTCTCTCTTGCTAGGCTGCCCTTTCTGGGTCCTTTTCTAGGAGGGGCAGGACTTTTTGTCTGTGTGCATTGGCATTTTGGGGTTATTGCCTTCTTTTGCTCCAAGTCTGAGATATAGGAGACAGACAAACAAACCAGAAACTCACCACCATGTGTCCTTCCTTGGATCCCAAAACCCTTAGCTAGTCTGTCTTATTTTCTCCACATTTCAATTGTCTTGTGTTTGTTTTATTTATAATGTTCAGTGTTTTTAATTGTACTTAGTAGAGCAAATAGGAAAAAGTATGTCTACTCCATTTTCCCAGAAGTTGCTGCCTGTTTTTTAAATCCATTTTTCTCTAATGGGGTACAGAAGAAAAGGATGAAGATTCTAAAATCACGTTAGCCAATTTTTGTATTTGTTCATCAATAGAAAAAGGGCTGCAGAGTATTAGATAATAAGATTTAAGTCATTTGCCTGTTTTCCTCCTCCTCACTCTCACCCTCTTAGTAACATACAGTCTATGTCAGCTGCTTATAAAAATCTGTATATTTTTCCATGTAAGACATGAAAGTGGATGGACATTGTCTAAGTGTGGCCTCATGCTTACTCCACAATAAAACATAAAATCAGATGCCAATAATTACAGACCTCACCATAGCAGGACAATGAGGCAATGTTAAAAACTGAGAGGATGAGCTCTTCATTTGTGTAGCTATCATTTATATACTAACTACATTAATTACAGTTAATTATATGATGTTACATTATATTATACTGCATTTGTTATACCCATTTTTGCATCTTTACTTTTCCATTTGACAATGAGCAACTTCAGGAAAGAGGATGAACCAAATCGGTTATCTGGAACATTGCAAGCACCTGATAAATGCTCTTCTTTATCTTCCCGCCTACTCCCTTCTCCACTGCCAGCTAGTTCAGGAATTAGGGCAGAAACACCAGGGGAGAAATGTCTACAACTAATTTAGGTTTGAAGGCTTGAAGAAGACATCTGAATGATCACCAGGTAGGTCTCCCATTACTCCCTCAAGCTGGATCTTTCAGGAAGTGCTGGCCACCTTTCACACGACCCCACACGTCTTTGGAGATCCTGATGTATGCATACACCAATGGATTGGAAAGAAGGGTTGTGGTATCCTGTCTTCCACTTCCCTCTTTTAGAGTTCTGACCAATTTTGTCAATATTCATTCATTTGCACAATCAATACTTATGGAGGAAGAGCAGGTTGGAATGAAAAGCATACCCACAGGCAAGCTTTTCCAAACTGTGACCTGAGGAATGCCAACAGGTGCTTAGTGATAACGATTGATAACGAGTGTTCCATGACGAAGTAAGTTTGAGAAATGCAGCACACTCAGAAGATCACAATCCACATCACAGATTCTGGGAAGTTCTATACTTAAAAAAAATCATTTAACTTTGTTTCCAGTGTTTCCTCTCCCTCTCGATACCCCAAAATACCCATTGAAAGCACAATATCCATAGTCTCTTTAAACTTATTCATAATGCTACTCCTAAGAGAAATAATCCTAAAAGTTCTAAGAGCAGGGAAACAATGCCAAAGACAGATGCAGGTGAAGAATAGAGACATGGAAGAAAGAAGGTGTGATGTTAATTTGACTGAGTCAAAAAGCAGATAAGGATATGGTGAGACATAAAAGAGGGTTGACACATTAGAGGCTAAAAACTAGGAGGAATTTAGACTTTCAGAGTTCATTGAGAGGATTTTGAGAAAGCATATACTGGTCAAGAATGATGAACTCTTCTGCTATAATTTGAATTGTCATGTATCAAATGAGTCAAAGTCTCAGCGTGACAAATGGCATATTCAAATTAGGATATTCAAAGAAGATTTAATGAAGGAACTATTTACGAAGGTACGGGTAGAACATAGGGCATGGTGGATATACTGTAATGGATAGCAAAATATCTTGGGGCCACAAACAGTGGGGCGGTGTATGGCCTTCCCTCGGCCAGTGTGGATCAGGGGAGGGGCAGTTCCCAGAAGCCATATTGAGCATCGTGTAGACAGAAATGCTTCAAGAAGGGCAGTGATCCACCCCAAACCATCTCCAGGCACCACCCGCCACTTCAGCTGAACCCACAGAAGTCACCTTCCTTAAGTAAACAGCAGTGGGGAGAGGAGTGTGGAGAGTAGATATGGAAGGGCAAAAGGAAGATATCTGGCAGAGGTCTGAAGATGAAGAACCTGGAAACTGCCAACAGGTATTTAAACTCTATTATTTTCTGACTAGCTGTGTCTGTTCATAATTCATGCAACACTTTTGTTTTGTTCTTCCTTTTTCTTCTATTTTTATTTTAGGTTCCAGGGGTACATGTGCAGATTTGTTACATGGGTAGATTATGGTTGCTGAGGCTTGGTGTACAAATGATCCTGTCATCTAGTTAGTGAGCATAGTACCCAACAGGTAGTCTTCCGATGCACACACGCCCCCACCTTTCCCTCTCAAGTAGGCCCCAGTGTCTATTGTTCCATCTGTGTGTCCACGTGTACTCAATGCTTAGTTACAAATGATAAGTGAGAATATGTGGTATTTGGATTTCTGTTCCTATGTTAGTTTGCTTAGGATAAGGGCCTCCACCTGCATCCATGTTGCTGCAAAGGACATGACTTCATGTTTTATATGTCAACATGGTATTCCATGGTGTATATGTACCACCTTTTTGTTATCCAATCCAGCATTGATGGGCATCTTCATTGATTCCATGTCTTTGCTATTGTGAATAATGCTTTATGCAACACTTTGAAAGAGAATACCTACTGTGTCAAGACATTGTGTTGAGACAGTGAAGACATAAAGATACTAAGAAGTGACTAGACCTTAGATATGTAAAATAGCTATAAACAGAGTGAAAATAAGGAAATAGTTAAAATACAGAGTGAAACATAAAGAAGTATAGAAAGCATATGGGAGTTCAGTGCAGAGAATTTTCATAGCTAACTTATTACCTTAGCCTTGATCTGCAATGCAATAAAATTGTTGGCTAAGGTAGCCTTTCTAGCATAAATGCAAATATCAAGAATTTTAAAAGTATTTAAATCTAATTTCAGCTACCAATGAATGAATTTAATTTCATTATTACAACCAAATATAACCCATAATCAAAAGTTTAGCTACTCAAAAAAGCGGCTTTCTGAATTAAAGTATATGATAAAGACAAATTCATAAATGCTAATTTTTGTGAAACACCTGCATTTTGTGTTTCGTCTCTGACACTTTTTAAACACTCTTTAAAATATTTGTTCTCGGCGAGGCACAGTGACTCACGCCTGTAATTCCGGCACTTTGGGAGGCCGAGGCAGGCAGATCACGAGGTCAGGATTCAAGACTAGCCTGACCAATATGGTAAAACACTGTCTCTACCAAAAATACAAATATTAGCTCGGTGTGGTAGCACACACCTGTAGTCCCAGGTACTCAGGAGACTGAGGCAGAAGAATCGCTTGAACCTGGGAGGCAGAGGTTACAGTGAGCTGAGATCGCACCACTGCATTCCAGACAGCGACAGAGCGAGACTCTGTGTTAAAAAAAAAATTGTTCTCATAAAGGAAATCCTTAATATTGTTTTTAAACTTTAACCTATTTCCTTTTTGGCATATTTCTCTCCAGGCTTTGTCTACATGCATATGTTCTTGACCTGGGCTCTCTGAATCTGAACAACTTTATACCATTCTTTAACTAAAAAGAGGTAGAATATTGTGGTCATGGGGGTTTTCACATAATTCAGGAAGTCTCAGCCATATTTTGGCTAGACCTGGCACTATCCCAAAATAACACGGAAAATCATTGATAGGGGCTGCCTGAGTCATGTGTTTAAACTGAAGAATGGGAATAACAGTGTCATTGCCCATGCTGATAGAGATGTTTTGCATAAGAGAGAGTTGACAAGGGACGATGAACTCATGGAAATTAAAAAAGAAATTGCACTTAAATCTTGAAAGAAATGAAAGCCTCAACTGTAAATTGGCTTGCATATGTAACTAAAATATTAGATTTATGACTTTGATAATGTTGTTTAGTTTTGTCTTTCTATTCTTGACTAAAAAGAATAATGTGATTTCCTGCCTATCATAATAGAATGTTGTGTGCACCAACCCCCAGGCTTGTGGTTGAAATTCTGCAGCTACAAAAGCTCTCTTGCAGTCTACCCACACATTCAGGAGTCACAAAGCTAGTTTCTGAAGTTGGTCCTTTTTTTCCCTTTACTTACGGAATTTGTAAAGGATTATATTTTCATCTTTATAATGGAAATGGAAAAAGTAAAATGTGATTTATTTTACAAAATTTCACTGTACAGGTACATTTGAAAGAATGAGGCCACTCTAAAGTGAGGCATATCTCAACAGTCACATTATTTCAAAAGAATCACAACAAAAATAAAAATAATAAAACTTATTCTGGCACACCAGACCCTTCAGGCTCAGGTCCTGCCGTCTGGCCCAGTCTCATTCCAGCCTCCACCCACCTTTCCTTACACCCAACATCTAAAACTCTGTCTGCACCGAATCTCTTCTGGTTCCAGCCCTCTAAGCTGTTCTATACTGCTCTCCACATCCACGCTCCTCCTGTATTATTCATCTGACATGCGTCTGTTCCGTTATCCAGGAAGCTTTTTATTTAATAGACTTTCTTTTTAGAGTCAAAGCAAAACGGAGTGGAAAGTACAGAGACTTCCCATGTATCTCCTATTTCTACACACTGATTGCCTCCCAACCAGAGCGGCACATTTGTTACAATGATGACTCTACACTAACACATCATCACCCAAAGTCCAAATAGTTTATATCAGGGTTCACTCTTGTTATTGTACATTCGGTGGGTTTGGACAAATACATAATGATATGTGTCCACCATTGCAGTATCTTATAGAGTAGTTTCACTGCCCTAAAAAAAATTATCTGTTTCATCTCTTACTACCCCCAGTCTCTAGCAACCTCTGATCTTCTTACTATCTCTGTAGTTTTGCCTTTTCCAGAATGTGATGTAGTTGGAATCATACAGCTTGAATCTCTTCAGATTGGGTTCTTTCACTTAGTAATATGCATTTAATTTTCTTCTGTGACTTTTCATGGCTCATTTCTCTTTAGCACTGCATGATATTTCATTGTCTGGATGTACCACAATTTTTAAAAAAACTATTCACTTTCCAAAGAACATCTTGGTTGCCCTGGAATCCCTTTCAGCCCCTAAACCACTCTCCAGAGATGTAATTGCTCTTTTCTTGATCCTCACTACCACACCCCACCATCTTGCATCATGGCATCAATGCATATTATTAAACTATGTCCTGTCTCCTAAGCTGTAAGCTCCTTGTCTAATCATTGCACTCCCAATATCTAGTCCAGTAGGCACTTAACATAATCGTTAAATTAATACAAAAAAGTTCCTTTTCATGAAAGAAGTGGTAGCTTTGAAGAGCAAGAAAAATATGAAATGAACATTTTTTTTGGCTTATATCTTATGTATTGGGTGTTGTCCTAAATACTTCATTACACTATTTAGTGCTCAACGAATCCAATGAGGTAGGTATTGAAATTCCATTTTTTCCAATGCAGAAACAGAGGCTTAAAGAAAGTAAGTAACTTGCCTGGGAAGCCACACGTTAGCAAACTGGCAGCCAGAACAGAAGCCCAGGTTTCTCTGACTGGAGAGCCTAGGAGCTTGGCTGGACACCAGGCATAATCAATGAGAGGGAAATCATTTAAATTTAGCCACCCAGTTGAGAAAGCGAAAACTGGGTTTCAACTCAAAGGTCACTTTTCCTTATGACTCAAACTTTCTATTTTGAAAGAGCCTAGGTAAAAATATTTCATCATGTATCTTTGTCCTTGCACATATCTGTAAGCATTCCTGCTTTTCTCTTTGTTATTCTGATTTCTCCAAACTGCAAGGGCAGAGGTCTTTCACCTCAGTGTCAGAAGTTCCAAGGGGCACAAAGGACGACAGTTGCAGAAAGTGCTCCCTGAAAATCTTTTGTTTAGTCTTTGCTTTTTCTGAAGAGCAACAAATCTCTTATTTTTTTTTCATTTAACAAATGTTTTTATGGAAGACTTTTGATATGCCAGGTATTGATAGAGGTATTGGTGTATACAATGATAAACCAGGTACCCACCATGATATTGCAGCTAAGAGGGATTGTTTTGAAGATCAAGAGAGTTAAGGTCACTGAAAGTCCTTAATAGGCTCTGGAACTAGGAGGTTATTACTTGTTCTGGTTATGAATTGGGTTAAAACAAATGGTTTTTACAATCTCTTCTAGTTGTATGGATGGGCTGGGCTCTGCTGAGGGGTTCTCATCTCATGAGGTTGCAGTCACATGCTTATTGGGCCCTTCTGGGGGCTGGAACTTGATGCTGGCAGTGGGCTAGCAGCCGAGCTGGGTCAAGTTCCATAGCCACCCCATGTAACGTGGGCTTTTCATAGAATAGTGACTGGATTCTGACAGGGCGGAATCATCACAGTTCAGGATCTGGTCCTTGGTTTAAAATAACCTGAAACTTATTTTGTCAAGTAGGGCTCTCAGAGGGAGACCCCAGGGATGGTGGGCATGGGGCAGGAGCAGCAGAACCTTCTCCGGGAGGCTCCTCTCTGGTCTTGTGATCCTGTGACTCATACATCCAGCCCAGGGTCCTCAGGTGGGGTTGCAAAGAGGCTGGTTGTCCCTTGGGAGCTGGAGCAGATGAGCGGGGTATACTTGGACCTGAGGCTCTGGTTTCTCCCAAGGCTGAAGTGGATCTTGAGGTGGCAAGGAACGGAACAGCTGGTGCCCTGGGAGAGCAGAGGGTGACTTTGAACTGGGCAGCAGGAGGTACATGCCCAGCAGCCACTGGCTTTTCTGTTACACATGGATCAACAGGGCCAAGTTCACCCTTGGAAAGAAGCTGTAAAAATCAGTTGATGCCTTTGAAGGCCTTTGTTTTGGAGGCTTCTTTGAAGGATCTTGCCTCCAGTTCTGACCTTGGAGTAAGTGTTAAGTGACCTTGAGGAATGTCAATGAGGCTCCTTTTGGAGCAGATTCAGGACGAAACAGCTGTCTTGAAAAGTGTTTCCTTCCCTTTGTCCAGGAGGGATTCGATGAATATCTGTGTTTTATAACATTCCTTGTTTTACATAAGTCTTAAAACTTTTACAGATGACTTTCATATATATAATCTGATTGTTCAGACTTACAGGGTGTCAGACATCTACTGTTGATGGCTGTGCTTTTTGAGCAAGGGTAGTGAAGCAAAAACTCCCTCCCCTCCTGCCCATCCGGTTATGTCTCTCCTCTGTCTCTTACCCTTCACCCTCCTTCCATCACCAGGGCTTGTTCTTCTTTCTTCTTTTTGGGAGGTGAGGTGGGGAGGGGGCTCTTACATAGAGTCCTGTGTACCTGTCACCCAGCTTCCCTCAATGATGACGTAGTGACTGTAGTTCAAAATCAAATCCAGAACACTAAAATTGGTACAATACTGTTACTACTACAACTTTCATATATATATATATATTTCCATATATATATTTCATATATATTTCATATATATATTTTCATGTATATATATATTTTCATATATATAAGAAAGTTGTGGTAGTAACAGTATTGTACCAATTTTAGTGTTCTGGATTATATATATATATATATATATATATATATATATTATTTTACAAAATTAAGAGCACAAAATTTGCATAAGTCTTTTCTCTTTTATTCTGTATAGTGGGTAAGGCTCAGTCCTCAGGTCTTACTGTAATGATGGGCTCCCCTATTTTTCATGTACAATTATATGGCTTTAGCTAAGAATCTTCTTTATATATTTTATATTAACAAAGGCCTTTTTAGGTATTAATTTGTGATAGAGTGAAACTGACCCAGAAAAAGATAGACACTTTTCTACCCACACACATAAAAAAAAATTGGCAAAAGAACAGATGCTTACTGAGCCTCTGCTATATGCCAAGGACTTTGTCAAACACCAGAACAAAGTGATGCAAAGACACAGTCTTCTCCTCAAAGGGTTCACACATCAGAGCATGTGTCTTAAGCTGAGATCTAAGAAAAATTAGTTTCTAAAAAAGACCTCTTATTGAGAGGTGGGGACAAATGGCTGCATTATGTGTCAGGAAAGAGACTGAAGCACATTTTATCCTAATAACAGGAGTTGATTCTCGTGAACCAAATAGAAGACCCATCATTGTTAAAGTTGGGTATAACTGAATAATCTGGGAACTAGGAAAACAAAGAAGCCTGGGCTAGAAAAGGATTGAATTCAAGTAAGTCACACATTCTGGGACCCATTTGTGCTTTGTCTGCATCCTGAGGGCCACACCTCAAACATCTATTGCTTTGATGTCATCTCCACGCCATAGGAACAAATCCTCCTCCTTTTAAAGAGTTCCTCATCCCCCTCACGGTCACAGCATTTCCCAGCCGGCCTCTATCCTCCCCCCACCGCTTACTAGGCTGTGAGTGTTTTCCGATAGCTGCCTGTTCTCTGTTCTTCAGCCCAACTCAGAGCCACATGACCCTCACCGCTTGTGTTTTTTCTTAAATAAAAGCATCTTATTTAGCATCACTGATTTGAGGCTTGTATTAGTTTCCTGAGACTGCTGTGACAAATTACCACAAGCATGGTGGCTTAAAACAGAAGATTTTTCTCTCCTAGTTCTGGAAGTCAGAAATCCAAAATCCAGCGGACTGCAATTCCTTCATGGACTAGAGGGGATAATCCATTTGTTGTCTCTTTCAGCTTATGGTGGTTGCTGGCATTCCTTGACCTGTGGCTGCATCACCGATTTCTGCCCCTGTGATCACATCACCTCCTCTTCTTCTGTGTCAATCCTTCTTGTACCTCACTTTTATAAGGACACTGGACCTTGGATTTAGGGCCCACCCAGATAATCCAAGATGATCTCCTCAAGATCCTTAATTATATCGGTAAAGACTCTTTATCCAAATAAAAGTCATTCATAGGTTCTGAAGATTAGGATGCAGAGATGCCTTTTTGGAGGCCACCTTTCAACTCACTGCAGGGCTTTTCCTGTCTGCTCCCTCTGGGTACCAGTATTTTCACCACATTATGCTCCTATTCAGAGTCATCAATGGTTTTTCATTTTCTATCTCTTCAAATCTGAATTCCTCTGCCTGGCACTCAAGGCTTACTACAATTTGGCTCCACCTCAATTTGATACCTCACCAACATCCCACAATTTACTTCACCGGACATTTAGTGAGTGTCTACTATGCCTAAGACATTGTTTCTAGGCTTTTGGGGATACCAAGATAATTACAGTGTCACCCAGCCTTCACAGAGTGTGTGGCCCTGCTAGGGAGACAAACGTACAGAGCTATGAAACCAACACAACAAACACCACAGTCCCTTCCCACCAGGCAGCCTCTGTGCTATGCACACTCCTGCTACTCTGCTATATCCGTCCGTTCCCACACTGCTATGAAGAATTACCTAACACTGGGTCATTTATGAAGAAAAGAGGTTTAATTGACTCAGTTCCACAGGCTGTACAGCCGGCATGGGTAGGGATGCCTCAGGAAGCTTATAATCATGGTAGATGGGTGAAGGGGAAGCAAGAACATCTTCCCAAAATACAAAAGTTAGCTGGGCATGGTGGCAGGTGCCTGTAGTCCCAGCTACTCAGGAGGCTGAGGCAGGAGAATTGCTTGAACCTGGGAGGCAGAGGTTGCAGTGAGCTGAGATTGGGCCATTGCACTCCAGCCTGGGCAACAGAGTGAGACTCTGTCTCAAAACAAAAAAAAAGAACATCTTTCTATGGTGGCAGGAGAGAGAAAGGGAAGTAGGAAGTGCTACGCACTTTTAAACAACCAGATCTTGCGAGAACTCACTCGCTATCATGAGAACAGCAAATGGGGAATCTGCCCCTGCAATCCAATCACCTCCCACCAGGTCAGTCCCCCCAACATTGGGGATTACAATTCAACGTGAGATTTGGGTGGAGACACAGAGCCAAACCAAATCACATGCTTTTAACTATTATCCAGGATGTGTGACACAATTTGGTACTTAATCACATAGCCCTACAGCTTCACTACTGTAATCACCTTTTGTGTTGCCCAATAAATGTTTCTTAACATAAGAACTTCTGCTTCTCCTACTTTCTACCAGAGTTACTCCAAGAATGTTACAAATAATCGTGTACATGTCTTTGAGTGAGACTTTGCTTATACTAAAATCGTTTGTTGCCTCTGAAGTCACTTGAATGTGGTAATTGACCCTGTGAGGTAAATTTGGAGAAAATAAATGGTGTGAAAAAGAGCACCCCATCTCTGCCAGCCTTTAAAGTAAGGGTGAAGCAATATACTCAGGCAGGAAAAGCCAGGGCCCTGGGAGGGGCTCCACCTCCACACAACTCCAGCCAGGGCAAAACAGTGAACAGGGAAACACCTTTCAGAGACAGCCAACGAGTGTCACCGAATAGCAACTCGACTATGCAAACGACAATATAAAATACTTTTACTTTTCTTTTTATAGACAGCTAAGAATTTTTTTTTTAAATAAAAGTCTCATGTAAAGAGTGTCCTCATAGCAGACATACAAAGAATTAAGGGAAACATCTTTATCTTTAAGAAGTCAAACCAAGTGACATGGTTTTATGCTTCTATTCAAATAAACGTGTCAAAATTTTCTAAACTAAGCACACTTTTAAAAGTCTTAAAATTTTAAAAGCTGAAAATTTAGGAGATAAAATCATTTCTGACTCTGGTTTATTTTGGACTATCTCTCAGAAGTTTAAATATATGTGTATGTATATATATATAAAAAATTATACACATTATATATGTTTTAGTATATATATAATTTATATATATATTATATATATTTCAGTACATATAATGTGTATAATTTTATATATATGTGTGTATATATATAAAAACCTAAAAAAGCCACCATATTGTTGAAGCCATTTGGCAACCGTTTTTTCTTTATATAAAATTATTATATTTTATAATATTCTTCAATTTAATTTTTTAATGATTACATGGTATTCTACTTTGTGAATGCACCAAAATTTAATGTATAATTTCTTATTGTTAAATATTTAGATCTTTCCAATTTTCAATATTATAAGTAATGCTAGCAACAGTATCCTTTTATATATCTTTTAAATTCCTAGAATTATAATTACTGTCTTGAAGGATATACATTTACATTTTTTACTTACATTATCAAATAACAAAGAATTTTACATCAATGACCGATTCAACTAATATGGAATGTCATATTAGATATTTTTTAATTCATCATTAAGTTACTAGGCAAAAAATGACTGTTTTAATTTGCATTTCTTTGATTATTAAAACTGTATATAATTTTTCTCATGTATTTCTTCTTTAGGAATTAGCTGATTATGTCCTTTGGCCATTATTTTTTCCTGGAGGTGATGGCTTATTTTTTTTTCTTTTTAGAAGTTCATGATTTAAGATATCAATTGCTTATAAATACAGTTTATAATGTTTATAATGCTTTGTGGATAATTTTAAAAATTTTCTCATCCAGAGTACCAATCTATGGGATATACTTTTTTCTTTTTTTTATCTTGTTTGCATCAAGATGTAGTTAAACTCATGGCACATGTTAAACATCTGCAGATCAGCAGGATCACTTTTGGAAGAGGCCAATTATTGGCAAAAATGATTCATTATCAAGACAAAAAGTAGATGTATTTTGGAAGTACAAAAATCTTAAAAATCCTTAAAGAACCCTTTACAAAAGCAATGCAAAATATTTACTGTACATCTAAGTAATATACACCTTATAATTGTGCCTCACCCCACCTCTCAAAATTTTATATTGATCTGTGTTTTGAGTCTGAGAGCTACCTTAATGTGGAAATGCAAGAATCAGCAGGATCAAGTCCAAGAAGAATGAAGCCAGATGGTTTTGTAAGACCCAATGTGAATAGACACATACAACAGGAATTATTTAAACTGCTTAACCATTCCCACAAAAATGAGTAGGTGTATTTAAAGAAAACTTTTTCTAAGCAGAAGTTATCTATAATATTCCAGTTGAGAGAAGATATATTCACAGGCAGTTTGGACAAGATGATACACCATTTACATGAAAGTTTAGTTTTATTACAGGCACTTTATGCAAACATTTCAATACTTTTTGCTACTTCTATAATCTTTTAGCAAGGCAGTCAGTTACAGTCCAAATGAGAAAATATAAACAAAATTAGACATTTTATTTTTAAAAATCTACTTTAATTCTGTTATAAAATGTATAATGCAATTTAAACCCACTTGATGAAGTCTCTCACTCTGTTCCTTTAATTACGAAGTCTCTGAAGACTCTGAACTTGATTGAGGAAACGTTAAACAGACAACTCTTCATAATCGTATACATGCTTGCTTTTTAACTTCGATTAAATGCCAAATTAAAAAAAATATTTAACATCTCACACAGTTACAGTTCACTGGCGCTTTGCTCCGGCCTGGACACTGACCATAGAAAAATAGATGCCTTTCTGTGCCAGCAGCTGCTGATGCGTGCCATGCTCCTTGACTCTGCCATTCTGAAACACCACTATCAAGTCTGCATTCTGGATGGTGGACAGGCGGTGAGCAATCACA
>CAUYLG010005458.1:0-12159 GCA_963573385.1 Cacajao melanocephalus | reverse complement strand
AGAATCAATATTGTGAAAATGGCCATACTGCCCAAAGTAATTTACAGATTCAATGCTATCCCCATCAAGCTACCAATGACCTTCTTCACAGAACTGGAAAAAACCACCTTAAACTTCATATGGAACCAAAAGAGAGCCCGCATAGCCAAGTTAATTCTAAGCAAAAAGAACAAAGCGGGAGGCATCACACTACCAGACTTCGAACTATACTACAAGGCTACAGTAATCAAAACAGCATGGTACTGGTACCAAAACAGAGATATAGACCAATGGAACAGAACAGAGGCCTTGGAAGCAACACCACACATCTACAACTATCTGATCTTTGAAAAACCAGACAAAAACAAGCAATGGGGAAAGGATTCCCTGTTTAAGAAATGGTGTTGGGAAAACTGGCTAGCCATGTGCAGAAAGCTGAAACTAGACCCCTTCCTTACACTTTATACAGAAATTAACTCCAGATGGGTTAAAGATTTAAACATAAGATCTAACACCATAAAAACACTAGAAGAAAACCTAGGCAATACCATTCAGGATGTAGACATAGGCAAAGACTTCATGACTAAAACACCAAAATCAATGGCAACAAAAGCTAAAATAGACAAATGGGATATAATTAAACTTAAGAGCTTCTGCACAGCAAAAGAAACAGTTATTAGAGTGAACTGGCAACCAACAGAATGGGAAAAAATTTTTGCAATCTACCCATTTGACAAAGGGCTAATATCCAGAATCTACAAAGAACTAAAACAAATATACAAGAAAAAAACAAAACCCCACCAAAAAGTGGGCGAAAGATATGAACAGACACTTTTCAAAAGAAGACATTTATGTGTCCCACAAACATGAAAAAATGCTCATCATCACTGGTAATTAGAGAAATGCAAATCAAAACTACATTGAGATACCATCTCACACCAGTTAGAATAGCGATCATTAAAAAATCTGGAGACATCAGATGCTGGAGAGGATGTGGAGAAACAGGAATGCTTTTACACTGTTGATGGGAGTGTAAACTAGTTCAACCATTGTGGAAGACAGTGTGGCGATTCCTCAAGGATCTAGAAACAGAAATACCATTTGACCCAGCAATTCCATTACTGGGTATATACCCAAAGGATTATAAATCAATCTATTATAAGGACACATGCACACGTATTTTCACTGAGGCACTGTTTACAATAGCAAAGACCTGGACCAACCCAAATGCCCATCAATGGTAGACTGCATAAAAAAAAAAATGTGGCACATATACACCATGGAATACTATGCAGCCATAAAAAAGAATGAGTTCATGTCCTTTTGCAGGGACATAAAATATGGATAAATCTGGAAATCATCATTCTCAGCAACCTGACACAAGAACAGAAAGCCAAACGCTGCATGTTCTTACTCATAAGTGGGTGTTGAACAATGAGAACATATGGACACAGGGAGGGGAGCATCACACAGTGGGGTTTATTGGGGGCTAGGAGGCTAGGGGAGGGATAGGAGGGGGTGGAGAAATTGGGGAGGGGTAACATTAGGAGAAATACCTAATGTAGGTGTCAGGGGGATGGAAGCAGCAAACAACCATGGCACGTGTATACCTATGCAAAAATCCTGCAAGATCTGCACATATACCCAGAACTTAAAGTAAAAAATAAATAAATAAATAAATAAATAAAACATAATAAAGAAACACTTGTCATCTCGTGCTTTCTGTGGATCAGAAAGTTGAAGGTGGCTTAGCTGAGTGGATTCTGCTTCCTCTGGACCCTCCTCCACTCAGTCTTTGAATCTTCTGTCTTCTTTACTTCCAATGTTGGCAGCCTGCTTAGTTTGCAGTCTGCTCCCAGAAGTTTTTCTCCAAATGCCCCTATAGAGGGAGGTCTTTTCATTAGGAATTTATGAGATCCTTAGTGGCTTTTGTTGGCACAGCACCTTCCATTGAGAGTCAGGCTCTGTGGAAAGCATAATCTAAGACTTGAGATCTGCATGTGGGAGGCTTCTTGGGGGCACTCTCAGGAACACGTGTGAAGAACAGGACAGCAGAGTTGGGCAGAGAGAGATGAACTGTGATGAGATGGCAACGAAGACTTCAGCTAATCGCACAGGATGCTCTGGAGCTGGGCTGGCCCTTTGGAGTTGCCCCAGTTGCTACAAGTTTGCCAGGCTTTTGTGCCCTACATCAACCAGTCTTTGGCATATTGCTTCCTTTGCCCACTGATTCTCTATGGTACCTCTATCCTTTATCACAGTTCCACAAATAAATGGGTCAATTCTGAGCTGTCTCTTCTATTTCATTGGTCTTTATGTCTGTTCCAGCATCATTGCCACTATCTATTACTACAGCTTCCTAATAAGGCTTGTTATCTGGTAGGGTAATACCCTTCTTTTATTCCTTTTCACTAATGCTTTAATTTTGCCCTTCCGTGTAAATTTTAGAATGAGCTTATTGGCAGTGGTGTTCAAACAACTAAAAATGGGGATCCTGAAGATGGATTACCTAACAAAGCAGATTTTTGATACCAATAATTCAAGTAGTAGAAGAAGTGAATGCTTTTTAAAACTTAATTATGCTGCATCTTATGAATAGACACACTAGGATTCCCAGATTCAGGAGAAAAAATACAGGCTGTCTAGTTAAATTTGAATTTCAGATAAATAACAAATATTTTTTAGTATGTATCAAATATTACATAGGACATATTTATACTAAAAAGTTATTCATTGTTCGTTTTTTCCCTGGATCCTCTATTTATGAGACCACAACATTGCTTAGTGTAAAATTGTTAACCACAATATTGTTTAAGAATGAATGTGTCACTCAAGGTAGATAATGGAGTTCTGTACTTTTGTCATGGGGAAAAATGGGAAAAGAATGTATATTATTTTTAAAACAAGAAGAAAATTTATTTCCACATGTGAAATGCCCAGGCTGAAATGGAACAAAATAAAGATCATGTATCCCCACAGGCTCAGAGCTCAGCCCTACTTCTGAGACCTCTCCAAAGGGCCCCACTCTTTGAAATCCAGAAAGTATTTGTGTAAATCTCGGCCTCGGGCAGGAGCAGGAGTTTTACAAAGTCAGTGAGCAGACTCACTTAGAGCTGCAGGGAGATTTATAGCGAGACCAACAGGGTTCCCATTCTCCCCTCGAGCAGATCTTACGGAAGATGAAGGGCTATGATTCCTACAACACCCTGCTGCTGCCTCCCCGCAACCCAGGGGAGAAGCTGCCCCCAGAACTGTATGAGTACTTTAAGGAGATGAAGAAGTCAAAAGAGGAGCAGATGAGGGCGAAATATCTGGAGAATCTGGCACAGGAGAATGGTGAGAACTCAACATGGAGAACCCCTGGCCCTAACCATTGCCTTCGCCCCTCTGAATTACCCCTGCTGTGGGACCAACCTGTTTCTGAGTACCTGCCAGATGCCAGGCAGATCTACCTGCCTTGTGCATTTTATTTCTAACGCTTACAAAATGGGTCGCGTTATCCCCATTTTATGGACGTGGAGGCTGGAAAACATTCTGCTGTCACTGGAGCCCAATTGAGGTAGTATGACTTAAAAACAGCTAATATAGATGGAAGAACACTTGCTGGATGCCATGTTGAGGGCTTTGCACATACAGATGAGACACTGAAGCTCAGAGAGGCCAGGTCCACAGTTTTAAGTGGCAGAATCAGGATTCCAGCCTAGGGCTTTCTGACTCCAGAGTCCATGATGATAACCACTGCCTCCTATGGGTAGACCTAGGTAGTGCAAAGTAATGTGTCACACGGTAGAAACTGGTGCCCTAAAAGTGGGGGGTGGGCATTCACACAAGCAAACGGCCAGCCCTTCCATAGTCCTCAGGCCAAACTCCAATCACAGAGCTGTCCTGTGGTCTCAGAATTGTGCCCTTTCTGGCCCACCACCCCTGAGTTATCCCATCATCTGCCCAGGTGCTCTTGTGTGCTTGCCCATAAAGGTTCCTTGTTGACTTGTGGGACTGTGTGGCTTATGAGGATGCATCTTCTCCTTCCTACTTTTCTGTAACCTCATCCTAGTAATGTGCCTACCTTGTTCTTACTTGCTCTCTTCTATGTAACAGTCATATATGCAATTATTTTCTTCACACTGCCTCTACCACTAGCCAAGAAGTCCCATAAAGACATTGATCACATATTTCCCACAGTAAAACCAGTGGATGGAACAGCAGTTGACCCAATAGTACCCAATAAATGGGTGCTGTGTGAGTGAATGCATTAATGGATTGAATGGAGTTGTTTGTCCTTCCCTTGGGCCTGTCTCATTGTCAGGAAAGAGAAGCTAGTCAGAGACACTAGTTTGGCTTAAAAGGAGAAGATGAGAGAAGGCAGCTGCCACCCACCCAGTCTCCTAGTCATGCTCCTTGAGTTTGCTAGGGCTGCCATCACAAATACCACAGGCTGGGCAGCCTAACCAACAGAAGTTTCTTTTCTCCCAAATCTGGAGGCTAGAAGTCCAAGGCTGGGTTTTAGCAGGGTTGCGTTCTTCTGAATCCCATCTTGCAGTTGGCTGTCTTCTCACTGTGTCTTCATATGGTCTTCCTTCTGTGTGTGTCTGTGTCCCAATCTCCTCTCCTCATAAGAACACCAGTCCTACTGGTTAGGACCCACCTTTGTGACCTCATCTTACCTTAGTAAGCCCTATCTCCAAATGCAGTCACATTCTGAGATTCTGGGGGTTAGGACTTCCACATATGAATTAGGAAGGAACACAGTTAAGCCCATCACCAGGACCCATTGTGTTGCAAGCACTGAACTGAAGTGGTAGGGGAAAAATCAGTGAAAAAAGTGCTGGGAAAAAAATCAGAAAAGGCAATGAATCCCTGCCTTTGAGAGCTCACAGTCATGAAGCGAGCACAAGGAGAGACACACCATCAGAGGGACTGCCTAGCATCTCAAGGCAGGGGTGGCAAGGGCTGCAATGCACAAAGGACCTCTCAAGGGCAGAAAAGGCCTTGGTGCTCCCCTCATCCTTACACACCATGATTATGGGCTCATTTATCCATTTGGCCCAATGAACAGTGGTCTAAGCTAGAATCAGTGGGTACAGAGGGAACTCAGGAACCCGCATGCCCTGCTTCTCACCAGTGCTTCTCTGATGAGCTTCGTCTGCTCCCTCTGCTCTCATGCTATAGATCATCCTTCTCTGCTTCCCTTCCTTCCAGGGACGGCCCACAGCCCCCAGTCACAAGGCCGCCATTCATGAGAGAGCTGCAATCCCTCAGGCTCAATTTCTACCTTGTGTGACAAAGAGAATGTCTTGCCCTGTAGTAGAAGGTGATCACCTCAGGCAGTCACAGCCCATTGCACCCTGAAATGCTGTATAATAATGGGCAATCAATGAGGAAGGTGTTGAGCTAACAAAATGTTAGCTGTCCCTACCGTTGACACAGGAAATGTTCATGATAAATTAAAGGAGAAAGCAGGCTATGCGTCAGTGTGTGCGGTATGACCCCAAGCTTAGTTTCAGACAATTAAAAATCTGAGAGGTTGCAGCTCTCCCGTGCTGGTATGGTAACATTTAGTACCATTTCTCTGTTGCCATTTCTTTGTCTATCTCCACCTCTTTTTGTAGCTGAATTCTATCACTTTTGGCGCTTCTGAATTTTCCCCATTTTCTAAGCAAATGCATAATTTTGGTTCCTAAACAAATGCTAAAATGTAGAAACACTATGCACAGAGAAACTGAGGAGTAGCTGACTGACTGCAGCTCTTGGTTATTTGGGTTGAATGGTCCAGGGTGATGGAAGCCAGTATGGTGAGTCTCCTCTTCATCTTTTTTTTCCTTTTCTGCCCCCATCTCCCTTGTGCCCTTCCCAACTCTTCCCCTTGTGTTCTCATCCTTTGCTCCCTGGCAGAAGAAGAAGACATGCCCACATCAGATCAGGGAACCTCCTCTAGCACGAAGAGGACATCCCTGAGCCAAGGGATCTCTGTCACATCCAACTTGGAAGAGCAGCATGGCCTGTTGGTCGAGTCCAGAACCTATCTAGAGGAAGAGGAGGATGAGGACAGCGTGGAAACAATCATGTTCCAAAGTAACTGAGCATTTTAATGTTTCAATACTAGTTCTCTCCAAGCAGAGGTCGGAAGACAATATTCAGTACCTTGTCACATTCTCCAGGCCTCCTAGTGTGGCTCCCAGCCCGTGCTGCCCTGCCTACCACAGCTGCCCTGTGGAGAAGCTCTCATCTGCTGCTCGTACTAGGATATGAGCTTGGGAGTCGGATGATGAGCTTAGCATACAGTACATTCTTGCCACAGTTATTTGTGTTTCAACTAGACTCAGTGCAGGCCTGAACCTTTCATGCTAAGATTCTGGCAGACTGGGAGGTGTTTAGAGAAACATTATGGGAGTGGGGACATTCTTCCCAGTGTCCCCAACAGTGAGACTATTAGAGAGCTCTCTCCTCAACCTCCCGGCATTATGGGCCCATTTTCTGGCATTTATTTTCTCCAAGTTTTACAAGATGTTGGGACCATATTTAGAAAATTAGATTCAATGAAACTGAGTTCATGAGGGCCGTTTCTTTGCTGGTCATTGTGAACCATGATAAGGCATAAGCAACTTTGTCATGTGCCCACCCCCAGAATAGGAATCATGGGCGAGGCTCAGGAGATCTTTAAGGAGTTAAGTTGTCATTCGTAGCCTTCATCAACCAGGTGAGTAAATTAAGTCAGGAGCATGTAATGGCAAAACTAAGCCTAAAGACAGAAATTCCTGGCTCCATGCCTCATATTTAATCCACTCTGGCTATACTGACAAGCCTGCAAGTGGCTCCTGGTCTCTCCCAGCAGCCCTTCCCACTCCATACACCCCGACTCTGCTCCCCATGCCTGGGCTCTTCCAGGGCTAACCCTGGACACCCCACAGAGAAGAAAGCATACTGCAGTGCTTAGGATGAAAATACCTGAAAACCATCTGAATGCCCATCAGTAGGAAACTAGTGAAATTGTGACAAAACTATTCAGTGGGAGTTATTTAGCAGCTATTTAAAAAGAATGAGCTAGACAAGTATTTAAGTAAATGGAAAGATGTCCAAGATGTATTATGTGAAAAGCAAGTTACAAAACAAAATTCAGAGTGTCATCCTACCTTTCTTATTAAAACACTGAATGTATTTGGGATGACTGTATGTATCTGGCTGTATACTACTCTACAAACTGTTAATACACATATGATCCTGCAGCTTGCTTTTTTCTATTAGGAACATTCCTCTAGGGCAATACATTTGATAAATCAAGGTTTGACTAACTTTTCCCATAAAAGGCCAGACAGTAAATATTTTGGGCTTGGAAAGCCATACCGTCCCTGCTGAAACTACTCAACCCTGCCCTTACAGAGTGGCTGTGATGACAAAGACAATATGTAATCAAAGGATGTGGCTATGTTCCAGTATGACTTCATTTACAAAAACAAGCAGCAGGACAGATTTGGTTATTAAAACACTGAATATATTTGGGATGACTGAAACTGGAAATCACCTGCATTGGAAAACAATCTTATTTGTATAGACTAGTTGACTAGTCTCTGATACCGAAGTCATCATTATAATAGCTGCTGTATATTGATTCTATAATATAAATATGCCACCATTTGTATCAGCCATTTCCTTTAATGCTGCAAATTTCACCAGTTTCTGATATTTTGCCACTGTAAGCCATCCTCCTCTCCACACAAATGCCCTTTCTACTTTTCAGCAAGAGAGAGTCTCTAAAACAGAAGTAGTCAAAAAGTCTGTTTTTTTAATTTTAGTAGCTATAAACAATTAGCTGTAAATTTTATTACGTATAAAGAAATTATTAGCTCAAAAAGGCATTCTCATACACTACAAGTGGGGACTGCTGCAATGTTTGCCATTTAAAAGAACAGCATTTAAAAAGAAATATTCATTCCCATTTCCATCAGTCCCCACGTAAATTCCATCTGTGTAACCATGCATGCCCATGTGTGCACACACGTATATTTTTAATTTGCAGCTGACAAGGTTCAGAGCATCGACAGCCACTCCATGGAGGAAGTTGGCGAGGTAGAAAACAACCCAGTGAGCAAAGCGATCGCTCGCCACCTGGGTATTGACATTTCTGCAGAAGGCCGCCTGGCTAAGAACCGGAAAGGCATCGCCATTATCATCCATGGGACACCCTTGTCAGGTATGCAACAATTCTGAGGGGAGCTTAAGACCGGCAATGCCACGTCTTCTCTGTAAATTCTGCGACTTCCAGGGTGGCAACATCAGCTGTGTGGTTATGGCAAATACTAATGACTTTATTTGAAGAACAGCATAGGGTAGTGATTACACATTTATAGCTGTGTGCCTTTGGGAAAATTAACTAAGTTCTCTGTGCTCAGTTTCCCTGTCTGTAAAGTGGTATTGACACTATCTGTTTTACAGGATAGTCATGAGTATTTAATGAGAACATTTATATAAACTGCTTATCTCAATACTTGGCACGTAGTAAATACTCAAACAAAAAGCTGTTGGTATTATCATTATTATTACTATGATGACTATTCTCATTCACAATTATAACCGTATCTGTGGTATGAATCCTCTTTGAAAAGAAACTCCCATCACATGCTTAATGTTCTCAAGGAATATTTTTCCTAACTATAAACCAGTCAAGGGGTGAGTCCTTGATTTAAAAAAAAAAAAGATCTTTAATAAGAATCCTTTATTACCTCCCAAATTACACATACTAACTTCACCATAAACCCAAAGGAGCAAAATCAGCTGCATTGGAAAGAAATCTTATTTGTATAGTAATTTGCAGTTTACAGGGCTCCTTCCCATCCATTTGTCTATTTAAACTTCATAACCACTCAGAAAAAGAGAATTTGATATCCCCTACCTCATAGGAAGCTAAGGTTCAGAAAAATTCAAGGACATCTGCCCAAGGTCACCCAGTTAGAAAGTGGCAGAGCAGAGGGATATTGGGAGGATGCCCTGCCACCTCTCTTAGCTTCAGCTTACTTGACAAAGGGCCGTGAAATCTTGTTCTGACCCAATTACTATCACTCATGCAGACAACATATATGGAACATTTTTGATGTTCCAATTGCCGAGAGGCCTAGGAATCTACAAATGTCACAATTCATTACCCCTTCCTTTGAAGAACCTTTCCTTGAGAAGTTATAAACCAGGACTTAAAAGGTAGAAGTCTAGATCTGGGGGCAACAGGCGGAAATCAAACAAGGCAAGTAAGAACATAATTGGAAATGTTTTCAAGACACCCCCCCCACACACACACCACTTGCAGGCTCATGCCATTTTAGTGTTGCCTAAAAGGAATGTCGGAAAGATGGTTGATGGACCTGTAGAAACTGCAGACAGCTGGAGAGTTAACACCAAAAATACACTGACCTGGAAAGAGCCACAGCCGTGTTCTAGCGGAGGGCTCAGTCACTTTCCTTCTGCAGGTGAAAACCCTATTAGAGTGTGAACTACGGTAATAACAAGCCTGGCATTTTTATGGAACTTTATAGCTTTCAAAGAATCTTCATGAACAGCTTAATAGTCTATGTCAAAGTCAGGCTGATCAATGTAAGTTATTTTTGCCCCTTTTGTTTATGGTGAAGTTAGCACATACAACTTTTGAAGGCAATAAGAGGCTCATTTGTTTATAATCCATATACTTAAGGATTATTCCCAAACTGTTAAATTGTTGACCTCAGAGAGGGGGTTAAAAAGGAGAGGGAAGACACCTCATTTGGAATGTACACATCTCTGAATTCTTTGAACTTGTATTCTTTCCATAATTAAAAATATATATATATATTAGAGAAAAAAATCCAAGACATTAAATTATTTAAAAAGAGAGAGAAATATACGTGCAGACTCTGCCCTGGCAGCGCTACTTCTGAAACTTGCTTAGGAAAAATAATTAATGATGTGGACAAGATGAACTGCTTGAATGTTCACTGCAGCACTGTATGCTGTCATAGAAACTTGGGAGCAACTGCAACATTCAGTATGGGGGACTGGTTAATGAGGCCACAGTAATTTACATAATGAATTTTATTCCCATTAAAAATAGCATCTTGTACACCCATGTTCACAGCAGCATTAGTCACAGTAGCCGAAAGGTAGAACCAACCCAAATGGCCATCAGTGGATGAATGGAAAAACAAAATATGGTATGATGTGATGCTATTCAGCCTTAAAAAGGAAGGAGGTTCTGACACATGCTACAGCATGGATGAACCTTGAGGACCTTATGTGAGGTGAAATAGGACAGTCCCAAAAGGACAACAACTGTGTGATTCCACTTAGATGAGGTACCCAGACTGGTCAAATTCACAAAGATAGAAAGAGAAACAGAATGATGGTTTCCAAGGGGCTGAAAGGGTGGTGGGTATTGGAGAGTTATGGTTTAATGGGTACAGAGTTTCAGTTCAGGAAGATGACAGAGTTCTGGAGCTGGATGGTGGTGATGGGGTCACAGCAGTGTGGACGCACTTAGTACCACTAAGCCATACATGTACAAATGATTTCAGTGATAACTGTTATGTATACTTTACCACAACAAAAACAGTGCCATACAAGTGTACTGAATGAATAGAAAGTTGTTCATGAGATATCATTTCACATGAGAAAGGGTACCATACTTGTGATGTGTAGTTTGTATTAGTGTCCCGTTGCTACAATAACAAGTGACCACAAACTTCATGGCTTCACATAATGCAAATTTACACTCTCATCGGTCCAGAGGTCAGAAGTCTAAAATGGGTCAGCAGGACTGTGTTCCCTCTTGGAGGATCTGGGGGACTATCTGTTTCCTTGTCTTTTCTAGCTTCTAGAAATGTCGCCGGCATCCCTTGGTTCCTGGCTCCTTCCTCCTCCTTCCCAGCCATCAGCATAGCATCTGCCAGTTTCTCCTGCTGCTTCCATGGTCAATCACCTGCTCTGACTCAGACCCTCCTGCTCTCCTTTCGTGGGGACCCATGTGATTAGATTGCACCCAATAGGATAATCCAGGCTAACCCCCCATATCAAGATCTGTAAATTAATCACATCTGCAGTCTCTTTTACCCTAGAAGGTAACATATTTGTAGGTTCCAGGAATTCGCATGTGGAAATCTTTGGGGGAGCCATTTTTCAGCCTGCCACAAAACCTGTTTCTTTTTTTATAAGAAATACAAATAACATAGTTACCTGTGTACTTAGCAACCATAGGCTAACCGTACTATCCCCGAATGAGTGGATGGATTTTTTCTTTTCTCTTGTCTGTTATTTCTGAATTTTCTGCTTTTTTTTTTAATGAAAGCACTTTGACATGACAAAAGAAATCAACACAAGTTATTCTTTAAAACAAAAGAAAGAGTCTTCCTGTTAGAATCAGAGACAAGAAGAACTACAAAGCATTTTAAAGATCGTCTGATAGAATCTGTTTCTTAAACAGGCTGATTGGTGCAGTGGCTCACACCTGTAATCCCAGCAGTTTGGGAGGCCAAGATGGGCGGATCACTTGAGGTTAGGAGTTTGAGACCATCCTGGCCAACATGGTGAAACCCCATCTCTACTAAAAATACAAAATTAGCTGGGCATGGAGGTGCGTGCCTGTAATCCCAGCTACTTAGGAGGCTGAGGCAGGAGAATCACTTGAACTAGGAAGGCGAAGGTTGCAGTGAGCCAAGATTGCACCATGGCACTCTAGCCTGGGTGACAGAGCAAGACTCCATCTCAAAAAAAAAGAAAAAAAGAACCTTTTTTAAAAAATTGTACTTGAAGCTTTGGGGTACATGTGCTCATCCGGCAGGATTGTTGCTTAGGTACACATATGCCATGGTGGTTTGCTGTTTCCGTCCCCCTGTCGCCTACATCAGGCATTTCTCCCAGTGTTATCCCTCCCCAACACCCCACCCTCCGCTGTCCCTCCTCACCCCTGGTCCCCCACCTCCTAATCCACCCCAGTGTGAGATGTTCCCCTCCCTGTGTCCCTGTGTTCTCATTGTTCATCACCCACCTGTGAGTGAGAACATGTGGTGTTTGGTTTTCTGTTCTTGTGTCAGTTTGCTGAGAATGATGGTTTCCAGATTCATCCATGTCCCTACAAAGAACATGAATTGTCATTTTTATGGCTGCATAGTATTCCATAGTAACTGAGGGAAAACTCAGCGAGGATGCAGATTGCCACAGCACGTG
>CAUYLG010005457.1:0-13227 GCA_963573385.1 Cacajao melanocephalus | reverse complement strand
TTCTTTAGACTGTGTGCTCTAATGGCCCCTCCCTAGAAGTTTACCCTTCTGGGGCAGTTTTATAATCTGTCTTGTGTAAATTGGACTTTTGCAGGGAAATATTCGTACCCATCTCCTGAGACTCACTGGCCTCGTTGGGGCACGTTTGTATGTGACTACCCAAGCCAATAGCTCCTTTCATTCCATGCCTATATGGTAGTCACTGGAGGTCATGCAGGCAGTGAGTGGTCCTATGACGCTGGTCGGTCGTGATTGGAATCCAGTACATGGGAGGCTCTCTGATAAGATGGATCACATATCTTGGGCACACAAAATTTCAGGGTACTAACTGAAAGATGTTTCCCTTCAGTACCCATTTTACCTGGGGGGTGCCTCAGGTCAAAGCGGCTGTAATTTCTTTAACCAGGGGTGCGGGCATCCCTTGTGTTCGATTTCAGATGGGTGCTTCTATTCCCAAGCTCAAGTCTCCATTAAAATGTATACTGGAAAATTGGGACCAATTTACCACACAGTCTTTAAAGAAGAAGTGGCTTATTTTTCTCTGCCAAACAGTGTAACCAAATTACCCTCTGCAGAATGGAAAACCTAACCCCCAAAGGGAAGGGAAGAAAACCCAACAGTTTTCCTTGAGTGATTGCGGGAGGCTTAAGGCAGTACACCCCTCTGTCACCAGACTCCGTAGAGGGTCAGTTAATACTAAAGGATAAGTTTATTACTTATGCAGCAGCAGATATCAGGAGGAAGCTCCAGTAGCTGGCTTTGGGACCAGAGCAGAGCCTAGAATCATTACTGAACCAGGCAACCTCAGTGCTTTATACTAGACACCAGGAGGAACAGGCTGAAAGAAATACGAGAGATCAGCCTTAGTCATGGCGTTCAGGCAAGCAGACCCTAGGGGCTCAAATGAGGGAAAGGCTTGGGTTAGCCACCGGTCTGGCAGAACTTGTTACCAGTGCGGTCTGAAGTGACACTCTAAGAAATTGTCCCCAGAGGAATGGACCACCATCTCGTCCATGCCAGCTGCTCCAAAGGAATCACTGGAAAGCACACTGCCCCAGGGGACGAAGGTTCTCAGGGCCTGAGGTGTCTGACCAGATGACCCAATGGCAGGACTGAGCGTTCCTGGAGCAAGTACCAGCATGAGCCATCACCCTCACAGAGCCCCGGGTAAAGCTGACCATAGAGGTCCAGGAAGTTAATCTCCTGGACACTGCATGGGCTTCTCAGTATTTGTCTCCTGCCCTGGAGACTTGGTGCTTATTAATTCTCTCCCCTCAGATTCTCCCTCTCTAGGCCCATCCTGGGAAGGACCATTTTCAGTTATTCTCTCTACCCCAACGGCAGTTAAGGTAGTGGAAATTAACTCATGAATTCATCACAAAAGGCTTGGATACCTCCTAAGGAAAGTCATAAACCCTCCACTCCACAGCCTAAAGTTCCAAAAGACAACCCTTCATTATCCCTGCAAGCCATTAGATGATCTACATCTGCTTTTCCAACAAGATCCTCAGGGAAGTAACCACTCATGTCTAATTTATATCCTGGAGTTAATAGGACTATAACCCTCAACTTTGCTATCTCTTGAGCTATGAGTATGCTTTTCATAGTGGGAAGGGAACCTGCCTCTTTCTAGAAAAAATGTTGCTATTTTGTAAACCAAACCACAAGGTCACAAATAATCCTGCCGCTGGAACCCTGGATGTCCTTGGCTCATGAGCTCTATCACGGACCTCTAGATCAACCTGCACCCCTGAAAGGCTCCCCTCTGGAGGAAACCTCAACTGCAGGGCCCCTTCTGTGCCCCATTTCAGCAGGAAGTAGTTAAAAAGGATTGATGCCCATGTTCCAACAGAAGTTGGGCTTTTCTATTCAGAGGGAGGGAATGAGGAAAGGTGTTCTCTTTCCAGGATCCACAAGGGGGCGTAGTTTTAAGAGCCAGAATTTCCAAGCTCCATGCCCCCCTCCCATCTCTCTCCATCTAGGAGATGAAAGGGTTTATGTTTGAATTTCACGGGCAGGGGAAGAAACTAAGAGGCAATCACTCCAGCAGAAGTTCTAAGGAACTCCTTTCATTGGCCTGGGGTCTTGGAGAAGGTGAGGGTTCCTCCCAGGTTAGAAGTCCCCTTCTTCCACACCGTTTCAGACTCCATGTTTGGGTCCTCTTCCACAAACACTCCCTTCATGGAAGCCATCTTTTTCTCTCCTAGATTTCCCCTCTGGAGTCCCGTTCCACACTCTCTCATGGAAGCCTGTCATCCCCTCCTAAACTCCATCTCTCTCTCTCTCTATTCCCTTCCACTCAGTGTGGAAGCTGCTTTTCTCTCCTGAATTCCATCTTTCTGGATTCTCTCACTCAGTGTGAGAGTTAGCTGTTTCTTTCTCTCTCCTTCTCCAGTTTCTCTCTCTCTTTAAATAAATCATTTTTTACAAACACTTTTGAGTCCAGCATTTACTGCACACTGTGCAGTGGTCCCATCTCTCATTCGTGAGAGGGAAGGAGACCAAGAACCTGGAGAAACGTCCTCTCGGGAGCTGAGGGCACCCTGAACTCCTGTACCCCAATATTACACTTTGTAGAAAACTAAAATGGTTCAGCTGCTACAAAAAATAATATGGTGGTTCCTCAAAAATTAAAAATAGAATTGTCATTTGATCCAGCAATTTCACTTCTGAATATATATGCAAAAGAATTGAAAGCACAGTCTCAACAAGTTATTTGTACATCCATGTTCATAGTAGCATTATTCACAATAGCCAAAAGGTGGAAGCAACTCAAATGTCCACCAACAGATGAATTGATAACAAAATGTGTTGTATATACACTGATGAATACTGTTCTGTCGTAAAAGTAATTCTGACACGTGCTGCAACATGGATGAAACCTGAGGACCTTATGCTAAGTGAAATAAGCCAGTTACAAAAAGACAAATACTACATAATTCCATCTATATGCAGTACCTGGAATAGTCAGATTCATAGTGACAGAAAATAGAATGGTGGTTGCCAAGAACTTTGGGGAAGGATTGAAGAGTTGTTTACTTAATATAGAGTTTCAGTTTTGCAAGATGAAAAAATTCTGGAATTGAGTGCATGACAGTATGAATATACTTAACACTACTAAACTGTATATTTAAATATAGTAAAATTGTAAATTTTATGTTATGTGTATTTTATCATTTAAATTCTTTTAAAGAAAAAAACAAAAAGTCATCAAAAACTTAATTCAAGTAATGTCTAAGACTTGAAGGTCATGAATTATCAGACTGAAAGAGATCAATGAATGCTCAGACCAATGGATGGATATCAAAATAAGTCAAGATAGTCATCGTGAAATTTTATAGCACTTGGTTCAAAGGAAATTCTTGGCTTTCAGAGATTGAGGAAGTCACACATAAAGATAGGAAATATTAATGATTCTGATGTTCATATGCAACACTGAAAGCTAGAAATTGAACAAACTTTCAAATATCCAAGGGAAAAGTTATACTTGCAGACAAAGACTCTAATAATTAACCTATTGTGCATTCTTTTTCAGAAAGCTGTTAGGAGATGTGCTCAACCAAACAGAGGAAATAAACCAAGGAAGAAAATAAAGTCACCAAATAGAGGAAATAGAAGATTTTTAAATAAGCACAGAATTGAAGAGTTTCACATGGATTACCAAGAAGGCCAAAGCCAAAAGGGTGACCCTTGCGACGGGCCTGGGAAGGACTCAATGCAGTCAGCACCGAAGATTGGTATGGATTTTTTTCAAATAAGTGTAACCAATAGCAACCCCAGTGTGATAGAGCATATTAAGAAAAGATCTGGATAACTGCAGAGGAGTTTGGCATAAGCATGCAAAAATCAATTAAGAAAATAATAAAACCCTGCATAGGGATAGAAAAGTATCATGCTTATTTTATGCCTCAGTGGTGAATGATAGTTACATCTTCATAATGAAAACAATGAACGTATTCTAATCCAAAATTTTAAGATTATTATACTGAAAGGCATGGAAGAGGAAAGTACATATGTTATAACTGGGAAGGTTTCAACTTCTATAGTGGAAACCTAACAGATTGAATTGAATTGAGAAGAAAAAGGAAGAGAGACGGAGAGAGAAATAGTGAGACAGAGAGAGAGAGATACAATGAGAGAGACAGGTAGTCACATAGGTACCTGTTTTGCAAATACAGGAGAATACACCAACACAATCATAAAAGAAGGTGCTGCCTGTAAGGAATGAGATGTGGAGAAAGAGAAGCAGTGCCAACTCTGTTCTGAACAAGCCTTGAGGTATCATTCACCACGTTAAATTATTTGTGCAAATACTTTTAATACAAATGAAAATATATAAAATATTATATTTAAAAAGGTAAAAAAAAAAAAAAACAGTTACTAAGTCTCATAGCACCGGATAAGATAATTGCTTTTCAGTGAAAGGAAAAGTTTTTTTTTTTTTAAAGCAAAAATAGGAAAGTAAAATGTGGAAAAAATCTTCAGAAGAAATTTTTAGAACATATCTTTTAGGGGATACACCCTTATATTCATTCCATCAGGGAGCTGCATTTCTTATCTCTTGAATTTTGCATGACCATCCAGTGCTGAAAAGTAACTGAGGTATTAATGGAGCTTTAGTCCTATAACTTGTGCAGCATGAACAAGCCAATGTGTGAACCAATAAAAGATGTTCCCTGGACATTCAGCTTCAGAAAATGAGTGAAAAAGAGCCTGCATGAGAATTCCAGAAAGTACAGTGTAATGGAGAAAGTATTATATATTTTATTTCAGTAAAACGGTCATTTTCTTCCAGAAATATTTCTCTTTCTTTCTCTTTCTCTTTCTGCTTTCATTCCTCTCCTTCTTCCTTATTTCCCACTCTGCTTCTGTCTCTTTTTTTCTCTCTGCCCCCACCACCCAATATAAATAAAGTATTTGAGTCTCTGGTATGCTTAAGTTGGCAAATTGTTGAGCTCAGCAAAACTGTGTTAAGAAGTGTTGAAATATTTATCCCCAAATTGGTTCAGCTTATAAGCAATAAGAGCAGATGAATGGTTCCTGGAATGTGTAGTACATCATTACAGGGCTTACCCATGCATCATTTATTGCTGGTAGATTCTTTATAATGTACTCTCATGAAGGCAGAAAGAGGTATTGAAGGAGAGGTCCACCAAATAGTACTTCCAGATGGATAGAATGTCCCTGCCAGGGGATACACAAAGGCCTAAGGACATAGGACTCTGTCATTTTTATTTCTACTTCTGCACTTTAAGAGAGCAGTTTTATAAAGATGTTAAAAGTCCAAACAAGCCTTTTTATTAGCTCTTCCCACACCCCATTGTTTCATCAGTAATGGTCAGTGTATTCTACTTGTTCTGGTAAAGTATTGTCTCTTTAATTTCTAGGTACTTTGGAGTAGGAGTCATGTGGGATAAGAATCTAATTGGTTTGGAAAATTCAAAAATATAATCTTTTGCCTGATGTTGAATTTAAATGTGATATTCCAAGTAAAACATCATGGCCCCCAATGCAAAAATATAAAATTGATGCTGTTGACATGTTACAAATGTTTGAGATTTCCCACATGTGCGGAAGGGAGATGGATTGGAATTTCTGGGAGGAAAGGTGAACTATAAAAGATTAATAACATAAGGCAACCAACATCTCTACGATCCTGTCTTTCATTAACATTTGTTAACATTAATATAATTAGTAATGGAATGTGTAATGAAAAGAGCATGACATCAGCAAAGATAAGACCAAATATGCATCTTTGATTTTTCTCTTACTATCATTAAGATCTTGATAAAATATTATTTTTGTTACCTAATCTTTAAAATAATGATAATAATGCTTACTCATAAATCTGTGCAGGAATCATACTCAATAGAAAAGTAGAAATGCTGATATGGTTTGGTTATGCCACCACTCAAATCATCTTGAATTGTAATCTCCACAATCCCCACATGTCTAGGGAGATGATTGGATCATGGCGGCAGTTCCCCCATGCTGTTCTCATGAATGTGAGTTCTCACAAGATCTAATGGTTTCCTAAGGGGGTCTTCCCCCTTCACTACTCACTCTTTTCTCTCCTGCTGCCATGTGAAGAAGGTCCTTGCTTCCCCTTTGCTTTCTGCCATGATTGTGAGTTTCCTGATGCATCCCTAGCCAGGGTGAATTGAGAGTAAGTTAAACTTCTTTCCTTTATAAATTACCCAGTCTTGGGTAGTTCTTCATAGCAGTGTGAAAACAGACTAATATAGGTGCAATATCCACATTTAGAAATTATGACATAATCTATAAATATTAGTTACTTCTACTGTACTTTCTTCCAGAAGACGAAATGAAGAAGGTAAGTTTAAAGCATTGTCTGTGACTCGCAGTAGCAAAACAAATAAGTTGATGGAGCCTTTAAAGGAAAAGAGACATGCCACCAGTTTCAAATTCAAGGGCAGTAGCTCGAAGGTTACTAAAGATCCACATTGAAAAATTCATGAATTTATCTGTGATCATCTTTAGATTCCTTCTGTTTTTCAAAGGGATAAATGAGTCTCTTTCTACGATGTGATAGATATCTAGAGACCAGAGGAAGAGTCACCAACTAAAAGGAGAGTGATATAGCAGACAAAATATGTTATTTGAATTTAGGAGACTCTCTCAAGATTTTGACAGTAATTAAAAGTCAGGTACTGTTTGTGGTGACTCATATATTAAGATACCAATTGCTAAGAAAATGAGGGCTAAGTCTCAACCAATGACTAGGACTACATTTCAGAAGCCCATTCCTGTGGAATGGAAATTAGGTCAAGATTTCTAGAATTGGTGGTCAATTATCTGTGGAAGAAATCTAGACAGAAGAAGTGCGATAACATGAACTAAAGTTAGGTAAGGCTATGAGGTTAGGGTGAAGGAGATGGTGAGGAGTAAGGAAATCTCTGAATGGAGGATTCTCTACACCAGGGTAATGCTTCGATATTATCAATACTTTAGCCCAGCAATAGCTGATGCTGTACTTACTGATGTCCTGCAACAGTGGGAAAGTTCAAGTAACAATGTCTATTAAAAATATATGAGAAATAACAGGAAATTTTAAAGGAAATTCATGCCTAAATTTGTATGATAAAAGGGCAGTGTTATTGAACCATTTTTCAGGGAATCTGGGCATGTGTATGTTTGATTGTATAGCTAATACTCAATGTGTTCCTACTAACAAAACAATAACTGTTGTCTACTCTGTTTTTCTGAATAGACCAAGTTTCCAGCATGAGTACACTGGTAATTGTGAGGAAATGGGCATAAGCTAAAAACTAAATTGCTAATTCCATTTTTTTTTCAGCCTCATCATTTTTAAAGAAAGATTTATGATAACAAATAGGTTTGACCAACATGAAATGACTCTTTTATATTTGTCTTGATAATTATTTCAACACAGGAAACATTTCATTTAGAATTTTTTCAGTAAACAAGGATGGCCACCTCAAGAATTTTGGTAGTTTGTTTCATAAGTAAGTTTTATCTAAATTCCTTTTATAACACACACACACACACACACACACACACACACACACACACACACACATACACATGCTAATTTGCAAATGAGTGTATGAAACTTTAATATTTTATTTATATGTAATTTATAAAGCAGGCAATATACCCTGAATGCTAAAGTTAAAAAAAAAGTGTTATTACTCTTACATTTAGCATTAATGATGTGCATTAAAACAAGAAAAAAAAATTATGAAACACAAATTTCAAAGTGCAGGAAAAGCTGGGCAACAGTTTTATGTTATTTTTCATTTTAGTTGTGTTTTTAAAAATTTGTTGTAAAGAATGTGTTTGCATCTATAATGGTTTCTTTGCTATACTGCATAATTGAATCATTCTCTACTGATCAATAAGTTAAGCATTAATAACTGAAATTGAATATTTGGATAAATTAATCTAGTTCATTAAAATAGACCAGTCATCTCCATCAAAATAGTTAATCTGGAATTCCTTAAATAAATACATCATGGTAAGCTTTCTTATTCAAATCAGAACACCATCATATATACTTTATTGCTAAAACCTAGATTTTTCTTTTTTCTCTCAGGTCGTTTCTCCATAGCCTGGGTAAATTAGATCATTGATCACATATATCTAAGGTATAGTCACTATTTATGCAATCAACAAACTGGAATTTAACCTGATAGACAAGATTTTTTCACAACAGAATACTCAATAATTGACATTCAGTAACTCATCAGAGATGAAATTGTAAATCATATTTTTTTGCTTTATCAAAGGAGAGTCTATTTTACAGGAGCTTGTTGGATAACAGAGGCTTATTTTTTCTTCTTCATTTTGTGGTATTCATTGACTGTTAGAGAGTAAGGCATGCAAAACTTCAATAATATTTTAGTGTGACTTGTTATTTATATTATGTTAACCCACACAAAGAACTACAGTCACACAGCTGCTTTAAGATCACAAAGTTCAAATTCTAGAGGGCTGAATTCAGTGTGTTTATGTGACTTAACTATATATAAATGTTTGATACAAATGTAGAAGAAATAGAACAGTAAATGATTTCTACTTAACTTACATATTAAAAACAAAATTTCTGAAAAGCTAATTTTATTCTAACCCAGATAGTACCTACTGATATAATGATAATTAGGCTATAATATATCTACAGTTTTAACACATCAGGACATGGTGATATAGGTAACCTGGATAAAGGCCATTTTATTTTAATTTTGTTTGTTTGAATTACTGGAACAAAATTCACATATGGGGATTTTTCTTTGTGTGTCTTTTTCACCTTCCACCTTCCTCATATAATCCTGAGAGGCTGTGGAGCTCACACATATGATAATTGGTGTCTGATTAATTCTGTTAGACTCTACCTTTTTCAATAGTATATGTACTTATCTTACAATTGAATGACATAAACTCTTTGAATATATACAATTCATTTTAATCTTGCAGCCACATCTATGTAAAATGCATATTTGAATCTTCAATAGTTTAGAATTCCGTAAGGTTCAATTCAAATGGAAAACAAAAATAATGACAAATTCAATGTTTTGAAAATGACTTTGAATATGTTTGAATTTTATCTATAATGTGTTTATAGAGCATAAGCGTAAGAAAACAGCCATGTCTGGACACATAGTTACTTAACTTCTGCTCTGATACGTCTTCCCCTATTTGAATTCTATGGTTTCACCTCATGGTCATGTGATAGCAATTCTAAATATTTTTATCTGCCCTAAGAATAAAAATAGTTTAAATTTTTCTCTCTTTCAAATTATAAAAGAAAGTTCTCTAAAATGCAAATATGAAGAACTTCTGTGCCCAGAGACAAACTCATGCCAGCATTATGAGTTCATCATCATTAGCAGAAAAACTAGATTGGTATATGTGAATGTATCATCTTTTATGTATACACTTATAGGGTTGGTGACCTTAACATTGAGATAAGTATGAAAATAGCCCAAAAGAGAAAATTAATTTTTCAACTGATAAAATATAGATAGATAAGAAAACTGATCAAAGGAAAAATAGAAAAAATATCATATAAGGAAGACCATATCAAATAGTCACAGGAGAGTATGATTTACAGAATTGTCTCTTGTGCCTCAACTCCACAGAGACGCTCTGAAAAATAAATTTGTGACTACATGACTGTGGACATATCTACATAATGGAATCTAAAATCAATTAATTTTTCATATTCTGACAGGATTTCAAACAGTTAAATCATGCTTACCTAAGGTCAAAACTTTGGTTTGTTTCTAGACACTAAATAAAAGCAATAACTAATAAGTACATTGCAAGATAACTTTTGGATATTGAAGACTGATAAAGTGGAAAGTAGAGGCAATATATCTCTATTTACTGTACACTATACATCAGTTCTTTTGCATTTTTTGCTAATAAGCTATTGCTGGCCACTTGATATGATAGATTCCTGTGTATTCCACAGGGGCAGGTCTGCAAATCTATCCCAAAGTCCAAGGAAGCTGAGGGGCCAGAAAAAGAGGCTGACATATTCACTTCCTTGGAAATAAACCTTTAATAGGGACCTACAAACAGAAGCCATGTCTGTATCTAGGGGTGCAATGAGATAAGATGGTGGATCCCATGTCACTACCCCCAGAACCAGGGCTTATACATATGCTAGAGAAGGGGTGATTCAGAAGGGCTGTGTAGGACAATTGAAATATAATAACATCACGATTGTTTGACCAAATGCAAGATTTATGGTAAATGTGCGCTCTTCTTACATAAGGAACAACAGATAAACTGGAAATCTTAGATGCCGTCTCAGAACTGGGGTTCCTCAGAAGTCAACATGGTGGATTAGTATATGAGATGGAGTTGCTTTGGCTTCCATGCTGTGAGTGGGTTATGACAACTAGGATATGTTCTGCCTTCTGGGCTTCATTATATACCTCCCTTAGGAACCTAGAGAAAGATGGGGGCTGCACCTATATGTCTAAAGTTCTTCATTTATAGGTATAGGACAATGAGAGGCTACTGAAGTTCTACAATTGGCATTAAAAAAGAATTTTAAAAATATTAACAAATCACTAACTAATCTTGAAGATGAAACTTTTCTGTTAATAATGTACTGTCCTGGATGAGTAGTGGTAAAAATTCATTCATCTATGAGGATAATTATAATATTAAAGACCACAGTTAGGACTTGGTATTTTGTAAATACAGCTAAAGAGATGTTTACCATGGGAATCAGGGCTTTGAAACATATTTCTCCACTAACCTTAAAGTACTGTGCAAGAAATGAGTTAACATATATTACCTCTTGGTCAAAGACATATTTTATGGAAAGTAAACTTTGAAAAGATAAAACAGTGGAATCCTCCCACATGATATAGTTCAGCCTTTGTAAAAGCAGACAGGTAAGAAAAGAATCTATTCCAAAGAATTTATGATAAGTAAAGTATTATTAGAAACTACAAATGAATTAAATAAAACTACTGTTAAGAAAATAAATAGGTAACATTATTTCTGAAATTGTAATTATTTCTGATTGTGATTATTTCTGATTGTAAATCAGTGATATAGATATATATAATCAGTGATATATATGTATATTAGCAACAGATATGTGTATATATATAGTTATATATCAGTGATATATATCAGTGATAGGTATATATCAGTGATAGATTTATCTATCTATCTATATCACTGAGGGTTTATTTTACTCCATTTAATGTAACACCAATCTATACTTTCAATTACAAAAATTGTATTTTACCTGTCAGTGCTACTACCTTGTTTTTTCCTTCTTGGAGTTTCCAATTATACAGTTAAAAATAAACCAGACCCAGACCAAATTCGTCTGCTCAGTTCTTGTAGCTTAGTATTTCTCAAAGTGTTATCTCTTGAAAAGCAGTGTCAGCACCACTTAAGAACTCATTAGAAATGCCAATTTTCATCTCCACCTGACACCTCCTGAATCAGAAACCCCAGGGATAGAATTCAGGAACAAGAACCCTGAGCAATTCTGATGCTGTGTAATCTATTCTGATAGTGTGAGAACCACTGCTGCAGGTCAGTATCACAGGTCCTTAACTGTCAAGACTAAAATGACTCCTTCACTTTCAAGTGAATTATCAATGCCATTGTGTGAATATCTCAAATCGCTAGACACCCCTTTTCTTCCTCAACATTATGTTCATTTTTTTTGCTTATTGCTTCACACTAATTCTGAAAAATGAAACCATACTACTAATTAATGCCCACTTATATTCATATGTTACCCTTGTAAAAATTATTCATATTTAAATCTGAGGCCCATGGAAACATATAATAGTTTAGTACTGAGTACTGATCCATGAATGGTAGACTTTTTTATTTTGTCAACTTTTATTTTAAGTTCAGGGGTACATGTACAGTATGTGCAGGTTTGTGACATAGGTAAATGTGTGCCTTGGTGATTTGCTGCACAGATCATCCCATCGCCTAGGTATTAAACCCAGCATCCTTTAGCTATTTTTCCTGATGCTGTCCTTCCCCACATTCCCCAACCCCAACAGGCCCAAGTGTGTGTTGTTCTCCCTCATGTGTCCATGTGTTCTCATCATTCAGCTCCCACTTGTAAATGAGAACATGCAGTGTCTGGTTTTCTATTCCCGCATTAGTCTGCTAAGGATAATGGCTTCCAGTTCCACCTATGTCCCTGCAAAGGGCATAATCTCATCCTTTTTTATGGCTGCATAGTATTCCATGGTGTATGTGTACCACATTTTCTTTATCCAATCTATCATTGATAGTCATTTGGGTGATTGCATATCTTTGCTTATTGTCCACAGTGCTGAAATGAGCATACACATGCATATATCTTTATAATACAATGATTTTTTTTATTTATTTGGGTATCTACCCAGTAATGAGATTACTGACTCAAATGTTATTTCTTCCTCTAGATCTTTGAGGAATTGCCACACTGCCTCCCACAATGGCTGAACTAATTTACGTTCCCACCAACAGTGTAAAGCATTTCTTTTTTATTGCAACCTCATCTGCATCTGTTGCTTTTTAACTTTTTAATAATTGCTGTTCTGCTGGCTTGAGATGATACCTTATTTTGGTTTTGATTTGCAGTTTTCTAATCATCAGTGATATTGAGCTTTTCTGCATATTTGTTGGCTACATATATGTCTTTTAAGAAGTGTCTGTTCATGTCTTTTACCCACTTTTTAATGTTTTTTTTTCTTGTAAATTTGTTTCAGTTCTTTCTGGATTCTGGACATTAGACTTTTGTCAGATTGATAGATTGCAAAAGTTTTCTCTCATTCCGTAGGCTGTCTGTTCACTCTGATGATAGTTTCTTTTGCTGTGCAGAAGCTCTTTAATTAGATCCAATTTGTCAATGTTTGCTTTGTTGTAATTGTTTTTGGCATTTTCATCATGAAATCCTTGCCCATGACGATGTCCTGAATGGTATTGCCCAGATTTTCTTCTAGGGTTTTTATGTTATATAGTGATGTCTTTAATCCATTTTGAGTTAATTTTTGTATAAGGTGTAAGGGAGAGGTCCAGTTCTGCATATGGCTAGCCAGTTCTCCCAGCACCATTTATTACATAGGGAATTCTTTCCCCATTGTTTGTTTTTGTTAGATTTGGAATGGTAGACGTTTTAACATGATTACATGTTTCAATTATTCTGTAATTATATTATGGGTCAGATGTACACAACCTACTCAGTCATACATATTACTTTTTATC
>CAUYLG010005456.1:0-45451 GCA_963573385.1 Cacajao melanocephalus | reverse complement strand
CCCGGTGATGAAGTTTTTTCTGTTTCTTAGTTTTCCTTTGGCGGACGCCCCTTCCCCGCACAGCTGGACCTTCCTCGTTCAGCTGTGCTTACTGTGAAACTCTCAGTCCTCAGCGCTTCCAATTGCTGTTCTCCTTGTGGGGACGGGACCAGCCGAGCCGGAGTTGTCCCGTATACTCCGCGCCGAGACGCGCCGTGCTGGGGCGCTGGCAAAATAGCCGCGCCGGCCAAAAAAGTTGCGCTGGCGACCCGTGTGTCTCCTCCGCCGGGAATCTCCTAGTCTGTGGGCAACAAAAATACGTCTGAAAGTGCGGCGTCCACTCGCTCTCTGCGCTTTCACTGGGAGCTACAATCCTGAGCTGTTGTTAATCGGCCATCTTGGATCTCTCTCTCTATTTTTAGCCATTCTTAAATTGTTTCATGGGATCTTATTGTGCTCCTAATTTGCATTTGTCTAATGACTAATTGAATTAGTTTACTAGGGCTACCATAATAAAATACCACAGACTGGGCACTGAAACAACAGAAATTTATTTTCCACATTTCTGGAGGCCAGAAGTTCAAGATCAAGTTTCTGCCAGGCTTGGTTCTGGTGAAGCCTCTTTTACTGGTCTTTAAATGGCCACTTTCACATTGCACATTGTATCGAAATATGGCCTTTCCTCTGTGCACATGCAGAGGGGGAGCTCTCGTATCTCTTTCTCTTAAGACGACCAGCACTATGCAATTAGGGTCCAACCCTTAGGACTTCACTTAAAATTAATTGTCTCCTTATAAGTCCCATCTCCAAATACATGTCAAGGATTAGGGCTTTAAGATATACATTTTGGGGACATAGTTTATGACATAATACTAATGATGTTGAGCATCTTTTCATGTTTATTTGCCATCTGTGTGTCTTCTTTGGTGAAATGTCAGTCAAGATGTTTTGCCCATTTTTTATGTTATATTGTTCATTTCCTTCTACTTGTTGAGTTTTAAGAGTACTTTACATATTCTGGAGACAAGCCCTTTTTCAAGTGTGCAATTTACAAACATAGTTGTGCAATCTTGGGCTTACTTTTTAATACTCTGTGTGTTCTTACAGAGCAAAAGTTTTAGGTGTTGGTACAGTTTATCTTTTTTAATGAATTGTGCTTTTGGTGTCATAGCTACACATACAAAAGTCATACATAGATTTCCTTATGATTTTTTATAGCTTCATATTTCAAATATAGGTTTAGGATCCATTTTGAGTTAATTTTTATACAATGTATGTTGAAGTTCTGTTTTCTTTTTGCATACGAATGGCCCATTGTCCCAGTGTGATTTGTTGAAAAGGTTAGTATTTCTTCATTGAATTGCCTTTGCATTTTTGTTAAAAATTCATTGAAATGTTTGTGCGGGTATATTTCTGGACACTGTATTCTGTTCCAATAACTTACTAAGTCTATCTTTTCACACATGCCACACTATCTTAATGACATTTGCTTAATAGTAAGCCTTGAAGTTATTTGGTGGTTGCTTGGTTACTTGGGAATGTGTTGTTTTTTCTTGCCTTTTAGTATGCCTCAATTTTTTTTTTTTTTTTTTTTGTTAAAAGTCTTGCAGATTAGGAAAGTCTGGGAGATAGTTTTTATACCTGGCAATGGCCATGTCTTTCTTTCTTGTTGTAGAACCTTAATAGAGGGCTTTGCATTAATCCAAGTGAAAATTGGACAGGTTTTATGATTTTGTTGTTGTTGCTATGGTTATATTCAGTGAACCACCGATTTCAAATTCCTATAGATAGCTTATTTCTAGGGTGGCAGATATATATCAGAGCAAAATTCGCTTGATTCTGAGTTTTAGGTCTACCTTTGAACTATGCCTCAAAGAGGTTCTCAAAGAGGTTTCTCTTTGTACATTCTTGTTCTTCTCCTATCCCTCTCTCAATGGTATTCTGCTGTTACTTGCTGCTGGAAGCTTCTTAGCTTCATAGTAAAGGGTGTTAGATACAGTTTCTGTTGTTCTCATTAAGACTGTGTTAAGTATGTCTGTTTCCCTGAGGTGTGTGGCCTTTTCAACTCTCCTGCCTTTCTCTTGGCTGTATTTGTGGGCTTAGCACTTAATCCGACTGCTCTTCCTAGGAATACACTTTTATTTCCTCCATTCTGTTACCTTTCCTCCTCTGCAATGAGTGGTCACCAGTATCCTAAAGTCAGCAGTTTTTCTTTCCCTCCATAGATTAAACACTTTTCAGTGAGATTTGTTGCCCTCATGCAGGGTGACTGCTCCCCAAGACTGCATGGCTCTTTCTGATCTCTATTTTGAGTGCTTAATGGATTAATGAAGAAAATCCTGCAAAAGGCTACAGATTCCCCCAGTTTTTCTAACAACCAGAGATAGCCACACTGTTCCACCAATCCACACTAGGCCTACACTGATTTTTCAGCCAGCCTACTGAATTCTTCCTACTGGTACCCAGGTGTATCAACCTCAGATCCACACTCATTTGTACCTCCTCTCTCCGTTGAGTCACTGTTCCTTAGATTTGGGACCAGTTATTTGTTCTGTGACCTCAGTTCTCCAATTGGTATTTAAAAGTCATGATTTTGAACTTGAATTTGGTTCTTTTTTGTCATTAGTTTGAGAGTATCACTAGTATTAGCTGTCTACATTTCCCACTTTCATCTATACCAGGGTAGGAGCCAGAACATATCAAGTCAATTTCATTGTTTAAAGACTTGTTGTAAAATTAAATTGGAGTTAAAATTATCTCCATGAGTCTCGATCCACTGTGCCCTCTTGTCCACCCAGAAACCTATGCAAGTCATGAAATATTTTATGGGTTAATATTACAATCTAAAATATCAAAACTAAGAAACAATATTGAAAGTCTTTATTCTAGATAGGTTAGCAAAAACATTTTCTGAAGTACACTATTTTTTATTTGTTATTTTAATTAACTTATTCAATAGGTCATCTTCAGTTTCTGATTCATATGTTGAAAATCTCATTTGTTAATTCATTGAAAAGGTTTTTGAGTACTCCAAACAATGCAATTTAAATCCAGTTCTAAGCAGGAGATATAGTTGCAAACCACCACTACATTCAAGAGCATAGAGTTTTAGGTTGTGATTGTGTATGTGCAAGTGCATGTGTGTCAGCGAGAGTGAGAGAGAGAGAGAGCGTGCACATGCTCTGATAAGAGAGAATTCTAAGACCTTCTTTACCAATGTAGAGCTCTATAGACCTGGAAATAGCTTCTTTCTAAAATACTTAGTCCCTTCAGAGTTGTTTCCTTAACCAATGCCTAAACTCAATCTGAAGGAAAAACTTTTACTTGTCTCTTACCTTCATCAAGTTTCCCAATGGCTATTATCTGTTCCCAATGGCTATTATCTAGTATCTGTTCAATTAGTATTAAACAAAAATTCCAATTGTCGATATTGAATACAACTATGTTCCAATTTTTTATGAATTCCTTGTTATGTTTCAAATTTCTCTTTCCAAAACTAGGAAATTTCAAAATAGAGATTAAATTGTAATCACAGCTAGCAGTAATTATCTCTATAATTGAGTTTAAATACATCTGTTCTGAAGATGGTTATAATTTAGTTGAAGAAACAGGATATACACACAAAAGAGTGATTAGTAATACCAAATGGTATGTGCTTAGTGCCAACTGAGTTATATAAACAGGGCATAGTCATCAAATATCATCTCTGAACCATAGGGCAGACCAAGAAGCAGTAACTTCAGCTAGGTCTTGTAGGAAAAATGTATGTAACATGTTGGGGAAACACTGGTTAGATCCATGTGGTTTGTATAAAAATTCAATGAGGGCTGGGCACAGTGTCTCATGCCTATAGTCCCAGCACTTTGGGAGGCCGAGGCAGATGGATCACCTGAGGACAGGAGTTTGAGGAGACCAGCCTGGTCAATATGGTGAAACCCCAACTCTACTAAAAATACAAAAATTAGCTGGGTGTGGTGGCAGTTGCCTATAATTCCAGCTACTTGGGAGGCTGAGGCAGGAGAACCTGGGAGGCAAAGTTTGCAGCAAACTGAGATCGTGCCATCATACTCCAGCCTGAGCGACAAGAGCAAAACTCCATCTCAAAAAGAAAATCAATGAGTAGTATAAAATAAGCTTGTAAAAGCTGACTCTAATATGCTGTGGGTTGTAGTAGATAAAATTAATGGCTTTATCGATCCAGAAACCTTCATTTGTTTGCTAAATATCCTTTTCTTTTAATAAACTGCTCTTTCACATCCCCTCAACTTAACCATATATTTCCAATGGGGACTGATAATCCCCAAACTTTCCCCAGCTCTAACCTAAGATTTTCAATCCGAGACCTTTCTTAGGATCTGTACATTTGGAATTAAAGATGATTTTTCTGTTTCATGAAAAGACGTAAAGATGTTGGATCTGAAGAAGTCAGAGCAAGAGACAGAACTATAGCAGAAGAACTAGGGAGAAGAGACAGGCAAAGAATCCTGATGTTCTAGCCCTTGGTTATAGCCATATCCTTTCTTCCTCATTTTTAGTTTTGTGAATCATTTTGAATTTCCCTTTTTACCCAAGCCAGTTTCTATCCCTCTTTTGTAAACAAGAGTTCTGACTAATATATGGAGTACATAAGAAAGCCTTGAATGTCAGACACAAATCTCTGAGTTTGAGGTGCTGACTGTCATGATTTGTGAGGTCCTGTCCACCTGGGAATCTTTAATTCTTATAATATTTTTCTATAAACACAATGGGAACCTTTGAAGTTGATATTAGTTGTAAAGCAGCTTTTCTGAAAGATTATTTTGGCACAGGGGTGTAGAATGGATCAGAGCAAAAATAAGCTAGAGACAATTAAAACAAGTGGTTGACTATTAGTGCTGTCATGAGTAAACAGAAAACTCAGACTGGGGGTGGAAGCACAGAGTGCAAAGGAAGGGTCGGATTAAATAGCCATTAATCTTTCCAGAAGAGTCATAAAAGGAGGAACTCCATCATTGGCATTTGGCTGTGACTAACGGATTGAGACGTCTATCTTTTTCCAAGTATTTAATAGAAAATAAATCTTCCATTTCCTTGGGTTTTCTTGAGTCTTTTCCCAGGGAAATACATCTCATTTTTGGAAACACAAAGGCATAAGTCATATTTCCACAAAAATCCTTCTAACTAAAACAAAGATGTCTTTCAAATTGACATTTCTGCAGTAATTTTGTTTTTTTATGACTCACTGACTTCAGACAATTTGACGTAAACAGGGAAGATCATGCATAAAACCTGTATCATTTTCATGGAATCATAGGTTTCTAAGAGATAATGAGGTATCTGTTCATTTCTCCTACTTTGCTCCAGCCATACCCCAAACCATCCTGGAGTGTGATAACTTGCAATTCAACTATTTTTAAATATATTATTAGTATATTGATTCCGTACACACACACACACACACACACACATGCACAGAGAAAAAGAGACGGACAGAGAGAGAGAGAGAGAGAGACAGAAACAGATGGTGTGTGCCAGTAGAACCCACAGGTCTTACTCTGGAATTGAGACTGAGAGAAAATGGCTCCCTAAGTAGTAGAAACTTCCATTCTCTTGAAATCTTGCAGCATGACAGGGGAGATTTTAGCCCAGTTCTAGCTAAAACTAGCCCAGCATTTTTCCAACTTAACTGATCATTTGAATGTTCTAGACCAGTGTTTTACAAACTTAACTAATCATATGAATCACTTGGGATGTTTGTTCAAGAGATTACTAGTTTATCTTCCAAGCTGATTTTGATTCTATGGGTCAGAAGTGGGTTGTTGGAATTCTTATTGGGCAATTTTAGGAACTATCATTTTGTATTATCTTTAAGGATCCAGATAAACATTCAAGAAATTAAATCACACAGCTAGCAGAACTTAGAACCCATCAGCCCAACTAATATTCGTTTCTTTGCACTTCTCTTAATAAAGGTGAAGAAAAACTAGTCTTTCCTATTTGGGTGTATGCATCTATTGTTGCACTTTATAACCTGACATTGTACTTAGTTTAACTGATACCATATTATTTCCATTACCATACTTTTGGTATTTAACATGAAGTTAAATATACCAAAAGAATATGGTATATAACTTTGGTTAAATGCCAGCATTACCACTGTTCTATAACCATTACCATACTTTTTGGTATGGTAGTGGAAATAATAATCATCACATCATTTAAAATGCTTTCCTGTTAGCCCCAGACTCTGGGCCCAGCTAGATTCCTAAAAAGCAATGTTTCCTAAAGTCAAAAAATAAGAGACTGACTCATCTTGTACTGATTTGCTACTGCTCCCTAATTGACCTTGGTACTCATAGTAAATGTCATCTATTGAGAACTTGCAAGGAGCACAACCCTACACTTAAGACAATTATAGACATCATCTCATTAAATCTCAATGACCCAATTATCTGACTCCCCCTGACCTCCACTGTTCATTTATTACATCATTATCACTTCATTAAATCCTAACAGCTTTAGCAGCTGACTTCCCCTGACATCCACCACCCATTTATTGGAATCTGTACACCTGTTTACTGCTTAGACTGGGCACGTTTGCCTAACCTCTTAGTCCCAATCATCTCAAGTTTTATACATACTACCAATTATCTATTTTGATTATGCATTTGGATTTAAGCTTCAGAAGTTAAGTATAACCCTTGAAATGTGATGACATCAAGAGTCAAAAGAGAAAAAGCAAAAATTCTGAAAACCAGAAATCTACTAGCCAGGAATTCAGAAGTACTGGTTTTAAAAGTAATATAAATCTGCTATTTGTGGGGTCTGGTCAGATTTTTCTCTCTAGCCAGAAGAATATATCACTCAAAAAGCTATGCCTTGGATGGTGACAAGATGTTCTCTGCCATTAAACACTTGTGGCAAGGAAGGTCTCCAGGATTTGCTTACTAAGAGGAGATGGCAAAAGAAGAAAACCTTGCTGAAACCTCCAGAATAAATTTCAGTTAAACTCAAACCCTGAATTTGAAACTAGGTATTAAACAGAAAAAAAAAAAAAAAAACACAAAACTTAAATCCAGCAGACTGACACTTTGGTGTATATAGTACTATAATATTTCCAAACAATTTGAAAATAAGCTCTGTTGACTAAGCTATATTTAAGGAATAAAGTCATAATACAGAGTCTAGAAAAAATAAAATTGGATAGAGTCTGAGAATAAAAGGAAAATAGGAGCAGATTCCACCTAGAAATAAGCTAGTCTTTCAAAAACTGGCTTCAAAGTAAGACATTGGATTTCAAATCCTGTCTCTTAAATAGTGTGGCTTGGGCAAGTCACTTGATTACTTTGGGGCTCAGCCTCCCTATCTGCCTAATAGGTAGAATAAAACCTCAAAAGCCTATTTGGACATTCTCTATAAGTATCTATCACAGTATTTCATGGTAAAAACATGTTTTAAAAACATATTTCTTCACAAGAGATATATTCACAAAAGAGATGGTGCCCAACTATTTCATGTAATCATTTTGAGGGTGATGATTCAGGGGCATTCCTCAAGATAACTATGCCAGTTATTTGGTTCACAGCTGTAACCACCTCACCACAAAGTGGAAGAAAGGCAAGTAAGGAGAGAACAGTTGAGAATACAAGGACAAATCCACAGGCCTGGCTGTCGTTCTGGGCTTCAGACTTGTCTGGTCACTTCGGAAAAATCACTTATGTATATGGTCTGACTATTGCAATGGTGCTATTGAGATCACTCAGAAAACACCTGTAGCTCAGCTAGTCAGTGACAAACGTGGTGCCAAGCTGATACAGGTATTGCAGAGATGTTCCCTCTTCACATGCATAGCGGAGATTGCAAATTCTTCAATTACTGTAAAACTCTTCTTAGGACAAAACTCTAACAGCCAGTGACATTTGAGAGGATGAGCTAGCCTATCCCCCAAAGTCAGAGGGTTCACTGAAAGCTCAGTGAAGCCACATCAATCACTTTGAATCCCTTTTGATAAATCTGGATAAAAGAATGTCTCTCAGAAAGAACCATTCCAATTGGAAATAATCTTAAAGGACAGCAGAAAATAACATTCTTTGTGCATCTCTCATGTACCAAGATCTTACTTTTTATGTTCATCCTCCTAAAGGCTTTACAAATTAGGCATTAATATTCCCATTTTAAGATAAGGGACTATGATCCAAAGAGAATAAGTTACATGCCCACTATTTCACAGCAAGTAAGTGACAAAGACAGAATTTGAACTCAATTCTGTCTTTAAAACCTCTGATATTTTATTTCATCACATTGGCCGAAAAAGTCATTGGGAAAGTCGGAGAGAGGTCAATCAGAAATCAAGAAGTGAATATTTAAAAGTTGTGTTTAATTTTCTCTGATATTTTTGCCTCAAATATTAAGGGGAAAATGGTTTCACACAACTGAGTTTTGCCCACAGATGGGAATTTATGTCATATTAATATTTACCTATTCTGTTTCCACCCCAAAATGAATGAACTGAAATTTAATCTTGACAGTAACTAGTCAGAGAAAGTGCAGATCCCCCAGGTAAGGGCAAAATTCTTCCCAGGACTTCCTGCATTTCAGATGCTAGCCACAGGTTACAGATCTCCTGGCCACCACAGTTTTGACTAACTGGCCACAAATTGGGGGTTCCCACAATCCCGTCAAGTTTGATAATTCATGAGAATGACTCACAGACCTCAGAAAAGCATTATACTTGTGATTGCAGTTCTATTATAAAGGATAGCCATAGTGGTAAGATTGGGAGGGTCCCAGATGTAAAGCTTCCATACCCTATTCCCACAGAATCAGCATATTATCCACGCAGCACATCAATAATGTGTGCACCAAGCAGGAAGCTACACCTTTTAGCTTTTATTGGAGTTTCATTACACAAGCATGATTAAGTCATTGGCCACATGATTGAATTCAATTTTCAGTCCTCTCTTTCCCCAGAAGTCAGGCCAACTTAGAGTTCCAACACTCTAATCAACACTATTGGTCTTTCTGGTGACCATCCCCTGTTGCAAAATCATACGGGCCTATCATAAGTCATCTTATTAGGATAACAAAGACACTCTTCACCTGGGACAGTCTAAGATTTAGAGTCTCCCTGCCAGAAACCAGGTAATTTTCCAAATTCCTGACTGATCTGCCTGCCTCTAGGTTCAGCTACTACAATCCTTCTTGCTTGTAACAGATCAATCTTTCTTAAACATCCTAGTAATTATCACTTATTTGTTCCTCTAAAAAATTTGTACAAGATTTGTACAAAAATTTGTGCTTTATCTCTGCACCATGAGGTCCTCTATGAAATCAGCTCCTTGCCATGTGCTTAAGGGAGATAAGAAAAATCACTTGAGTTCCAAATGGTCTTATCAAGGAGGAAAAGCAGTGTGGTAACTGGAATAAGGACTGATTCTGGAATCCAGAAGGCTTGGGTTTGAATCATGGTTCTACTGCAAATTACAAATGTCTATATTGTAGAGGATTCCATAGTGCAGACATGTAAGTGCCTAGAACATGTACGATCCACAATATACCTTAGTCGTTACTAGTCAACTCCAGTAGATTTGCCTCCTCTGTTCTTATAACCACATTTTTCTGCTTAGCTATTAAGGACTTCATGTACTTCTCCAAAATATACACTGTGCTCCAACAGAAAATATAATCTGTAGCTAAATGCATATTTTTCATTCTCACCACATATTTTCTCTAAATTCTCCCTTTATATTAAGCCACTCTACTGATTTCCTGCTAAAACAAATTTCTGCAAACAGTGGCTTTAACAATTCATTTTTTCTCCAAAATCATACCTTTATTATTTTTATTTCAACCACTTATTCTTGATTAACACTGACAATTTCATAAAAATTCTTAAAAATACAACTTATTTTCTATGCCAAGTAACATTATGAAACACTACATTTTTTTCCCCTTATAATTTTTGAGGTCAGAGGCCCAAAATGGGCCTCACTGGGTTAGAATCATGTTGGCCAAAATGTATACATTCTGGTTAGTCTCTCCAGGCAATAATCTGTTTCCAGACCTTCTTCAGCTTCTAGAGACCATCTGCATTCCTGGAATTCACTTTCCATTTTCAAAGTCAGTAATATTGGGCCAAGTCCTTCTGAGGCCACTAACTCCCTGATTCGCTCATTGCTTTCTCCCTCTTCCATTAAGGGCCCATGTGATTACATTGGGTCCACCTGGACAATCCAAGCTAATTTCCCACTTTAAGTCAGCTGATTCACAGCCTTCATTCCATCTCCAATCTTCCTTTTTCATGGAAGGTAACATATTCAAAGGTCACAGGGTATAGGATTTGGACATCTTGGGTCAGGGAGAACATTATTCTCCCACCACAAGCCAAGTTTTGGCAGCACTTCACCTATGAAGCTTTCCCTGATGATTCTCATCTGTGTTGTTCTCATTCCGCTAACCCAGTAGTTTTCAACCTTAATTGTAACATGGAGTCACCTGGGGCACATTTTTAAAATGTTTGGGTCTCATTCATCAGAGATATTATATTAGTCTGTTTTCATTCTGCTAAGACATTCCTGAGATTGGGTAATTTATAAAGAAAAAGAGATTTAATAGACTCACAGTTCCATGTTGCTGGGGAGGCCTTACAGTCACGGCAGAAGGCAAATATCATGTCTTACGTGGCGGCCGGCAAAAGCGAATGAGAACCAAGTGAAAGGAGTTTCCCTTATAAAACCATCAGATCTCGTGAGACTTACTTACTACCACGAGAACAGTATGGGGGAAACCGCCCCCATGATTCAATTATCTCCCACTGGGTCCCTCCCACAACACATGGGAATTATGGGAGCTACAATTCAAGATGAGATTTGGGTGGGCACACAGCCAAATCATATCAGATATGGATTAAATTGGTTCATGATGTGACCTGAGCAAAGGATTTTTTTCAAAGCTTTCCCAACAGTTCTATTATGGAGGTGAGACTGAGAACCACTGCTCTTGTGAATTTTTGTAATTTCATCTTAACTGTCACAGTGTAGAGGAGATATAACATGATGATTAACAGGGAAGTTCTGCAGTCTACCTCCCTGTATTTAGATCTCCCAGCTTCACTTCTAACTAGTGGTCAGGTGCCGAGCGAGTTAAGCAATTGCTTGGTGCCTCTCTTTCTTCATTTTTAAACCCAGGATAAGAATGACTCAGAGTTGTTGAGAGGATTAAATGAGACAATGTATGGTAAACGTATTCTGCGTAGCACATGGCTCAGAACATGCTCTCAACAAACATTAGCTGTAGAAGTGTTTTATGGCCACTCACCTTATCTTTGAAACTCACCTAGAAGATTTGCCTGGGCATGACCAATTTCATTCTTTCTGTGGTTCTCAAAAAAAAAAAAAAACACTTATTTGATAAATAGGAAATACACAAGGTGGCCAAACAACAGGATTACTGCACTTTGAGCCAAAAATCTTATTTTATTTTACTTTTAGGGTAGTTTTGTCATATTTTTGCTTCCTGAGTGTCTGCAACCAGTTTAACCTGCATATGTGTTAGAATCATTTTTGAAAGTTTTTGAAAATACAAGGTCTAGGGCCTACTCCATCCCCCAGGAATAAAGATTCCATTGGGGGCCATACATTGTTACGTTTTAAGCTTTCTGGATAATTACAATACACAGCAAGGGGTGAGAATCTTAGACCTGGACTAAACGGCTACAGCTGTTCACATTCCTTCTAAGGAAGCTGATAATTTATATCTGGGAAGGCTATGTCAGGTCTATTGATCAAGAGAGTAATATAAGAAAAGAAAGGAAAAAGAAAAGATGTAAAAAGGGAAACCAGAGACAGAGGAAGCAAGGTGAGAAAGATGATGAAGTACAGCTAAAAGGTGGCTCCAGACTCCTTGCTGGCACTCACATCGTATTCTAAATACATTGCTCCATCCCAACTTGGTCTTTAAGGAGGGATGGAAATCCTTGAAGAGAATCTCAGTAGAGAAGTGGTATTCTGTGCCCTACCCAGAGTACATACTCAAAATATATTTCAGCCGGTCTAAAATACTGCAGCAGCAAATAAGTTTCTGTGACTGCTCAGGTAGTGTTAGAGGAGGCATTAAAAAAAAGATGAAGCTGAATGTTTAGGGCTATTCCTTAAACAACTCCAGAGAGGAAATTCCTTGCTCATCCTGGGTAGCACCCAGGTCACAATGCAATAAACGTGAGTCAGAAGAGCCAATTACTCAAGAAGTTGCCCAATTTCCTTCCATCTGGTGGTGGAAAGAGGCTCTAAGTAACCTCAAAATGACTCCCAGACATCTATTACCAGGCAGTCAACAGCATCAGGCAGGTGGCCGCAGCACAAAGAACTTTTCTACCTACTGCAAAAACATCCATAACAAAAACTATCATAATTTGCATTTGTATATATTTTTAACTAATAAAATCCTTTCCCACTTATGATCTTACCTAATTTTTTTTTTCTTTTAGGAAAACAAACCCTCGTAAGATACATATGGGTCAAATATTAACCCCTTACTTGAGATGAAGTCTCAGGCAGTGAGTGACTGAATCATGGAAATAAAAGCTTCTGATCTTTTCTTCTTTCTGGATGTGCCCCTTTCCTTGAAAAAAAAAAGTATAATTAGTTATGGCATAGACGACTGCAAAATAAATGATAAGTATTTAAAAATAACACATTGTCAGGGTGCTGAAAATCATCATCAGTAAGGTTCCATATAAGAAAATGTCCTAGAGAAATGGGAATCTAATATTAGCAGTATTCACAAGCAAAAGGAGATTATATATACCACTATATCCATACTATTAGAGTGAACGAGAAATCACATATGTTAAATGCTACTGTATTGAAAGTCAGATACTTTATTAATAACGGCTACTGATGATCTGAATAGCAGAACAAGATTCTTGACATGCATTTACCATCTTAACCCAACAAACTCCGTCTAAGATAGTTAATTATTGCAAGGTTATTCTCAGTTTACGGACAAGGAAACAGGCCCACCAGGCCAGTGTCCCGCAGCTGGTGGATGGCAGGGCTATGATTCAGACCCAGGTCTCTCTGACTCCAGAGCCCAGGCTTTTTCCACTGCCCTATGCCATCTCCTCGCAGCCCATAATTAAGCAAAATAATATGCTCTTCACAAATGAAAAGATCTCACGCATGAAAGTGACGAGACAACTTTTAGTTGATGAGCTTCCAAATACGCCGCGGATCCTTTTTCTGGAAACCGCATTTGGCATAAGGGGACCAAAGTCCAGACAGTTCCGATGACGTAACTCAAGGTCTCCGTGGATGTTGGCCTGGAGTCGGAAATAGCTCCGGGCTCTCCCGTCCTGGCGTCTCTGTTGCCTCCCCTCTTAGCCAAGCTCAGACTGCCCACGGGACTTTGCAAGTGGGTGAGGCGACAGCATTCATGGGGCTTGAGACAAGGTACATTGTGATCTCTTTCCCCATCCCAGTAACTATTTCTGCTGCCTTCCCTCTCTCTGGAGCTTATTCTCAGCTTTGTAGGACATCATGTTTGTTTGTTTTGCCTTCAGCTTTAAAAAGATCTCTTAACAACAGCTTAAGACTTTTATAAAATTACCCGTCATCACTTAGAACAATCCAGAGAGCTGCTGAAAAGAAATAAGGCTCTGAGAGATGGTGCTTGGGACCAGATTATACGTGTAATCCGGCTTTGCATTAAAATCATTCTCATGGTGTTTCTCCCCACATTCATTTCCATCCAACTTGTTTAAAACAAAGTGTATCTTCCTTCAAGCCTAAAAGTCAGTCAACAATATGCCCAAGGGTGTACTACACCCAAGCAGCTTTACCTGGGAGTCCTAGGATTTCTGCAATTGTGGTTTCTAAGTGTGTTCTCATCTCCCCTAACTCTTCCTCAGTCTTTTGTCTTCCTTATGTCTAGACCTTTCTCTACCAGGATTTAGTTTTTGTAAAATGGAAACTGTACAAAGTACTAAAAGGAGACATTGGAATTAAAGTCAAAGATCTGAGCCCAAATTTATCTTCTTTTACCTGGCTTAGCTGACTGTGGACAAGGTATCTGACTCTGTGAACCTCATTTTCTCCTATATAAACTGGAGACTATAGTAATACTTGCCCTACTTATCTCACAGACCTATAGTAAGGATCAGAGTAGATGAATGGGAAGTCCATAAAATGCCCAGGAAATGTTAGTTCATTCACCGGCCACTAATGACCAGCTACTGTGCTCCCCACAGGATACTACAATTAATAAGATAAAGCATCCCTTTTCACAGAGCAAAACTTTAATGGGAGAGGCAGAACTGGAAGAAAATTACGACATGTTACGATGTTAACGCAGTAATGAGCGGAGTGTCTTGGGGCCTGGAGGAAAAGCCTGGCTGAAATTTGGGGATATAGCATGCCAGACAATTCCAGAAAGAATCCACAGAGGAAGTCAGGTTTGATCTGGGCATGAGGGTTGAATGGACATTTTCAGAAAAGACAGGAGGAAAGTGCATCTCAAGAAGAAAGATCAGCACACATAAAGAGCCTCTTGTGCTAAAGGGAATTTTTTGTCCTAAGTGCCGGAGGGACAACCTGTGGCTTTCAGGAGGAAATGAAGCAATCAGTGTTTTAGGAAAATCATTTTAGAGGCAGTGGGGTAAGAAAACTATGAGAAAAATTAGTTTTAGAGTTTATTACTCATGTGAACCTAAATAGATATTGTGTATGAATTGAGCTGAGAGTTCAATTGTCCTCTGCACAAAGAAAAGAAAGTGAATCCTTGAGCAAAGCTGGGAAGGGAAAGGGGGAATTGGCCTTTATTCCAGGGTCGGCAACACCCCTGAGTAGGATAAAAGTTCTTCTTTCAAGGGAGTGGCGATTCCTGTTGTCAATAACCCTGAGAAGGAGATGATGCCAGAAAAGGAAATGAACCCCAAAATGGTAATTCTCATCTCTAAGCTTGGACTCAAAGGAGTCGATGTAAGTTCAAGGACACTCTTCTGACTTGTGGCAAAGATGTCTTCTGACAAAGGCAGTCCTGCAGGGAGGAAGGGAGGTCCCTAAAAGATACTCCGGAAGCGTACACCCAGGGCTATTGCAGCTGAGAGTCTCCATATTAAATAGCAGCTGCATTTTCCTCTGATTTTAATCCTGTCTTCTTATTCCTGAGCCATCAGCCATGTCATATTAGATGTTATTAAGTGGTCTCAGCTGTGTTGTAGTGAAATAAAAATAAAGCTTGCCCAGGCTGGGACACAGTGATAAAGAGAAAAACCAGTGAATAATAGTTAGCATGTATTGAGTGTTTTATATGTGCCAACAATAATCTTGTGCCAACAAGATTTTCTCAACAATCTTGAGATTATAGAACTCTAGTTATTCTCATTGCAAAGGTAAGGAATCAGAGGTCTAGAGTGATTCAATGACTTGCCCAAATCACATAGTTGATATGTGGCATTCCATCTACAGAGACATTTCTCTTTATTGCCACCCTGGAGTGCCTCCCAGCTTAGGCTCAGACAGGGCAGAATTTGCCTTCCAGCTTAGGCTCGGAAAGGCCAGCTTCAGTCCAAGGGAGAGATGTCCCCACCCGTGCATGGAGTGGATGCCAGGAAGACCAGCAGCATTGTTGGGAGCCCTATGAGGATGGAGCAGCCATTGGGGGTCCATTGCTGAATGATGAAAAAAGTGTAAGCAACAACCCACAATAACATCAAACATGCCCTGGGTCTTCTCTGAGAGCCACCAAAGAAGTCAGAGAACCAAGCTTCTCCCAGCAGAATTCAGCCTAACTGATGTGGCTTTGTGTCTACAAGCTGGCAAGGTCCAAGGGACATCCACAATGCCATTATATGACAATTAAGTATGTAAAAGTGAACAGAGAAGAAGAGAAAAATATCAAGAAATTACAAACTGGCCCATAATAGAATTTCAAACTTGAAAATTCATGAGAAAGAACTTTATTCTACATAGGCTTAAACAAATTACACGCTAATAGCATGCTGCTTTTAGAGCCCTTTGACTTTATCTGCTGTTCTATTAACAACTCTGCTGTTACTAATGGATTTTTCTTGTGGAACTCAATACTTGGCAGAGCAAAGAAGAAACTGGCAGCAGCATCAGAAATTCCCTTAAAGGCAAATAATATTAATGATTACCTTAGGGGCATCAAAGGCCTGCCATTACCTTCAAAACCAGTTTCAAAGGAGCTATATGGAGTCTTATCCAAGGAGGCGTCTCTCATGGTGGAGCTTCTTGATTTCTAAAACCCCTATGGAAAGTTTCACAGCTCATAAACAACCCCACCATCAGTACCTTTCTAAATAAGGCAAATGAGTGTTAAGATCCTTGCCACTCACAATTGGAAATCAAATCAGCAGCAGGAACAGCAACATTGGAAAGCTTGTTACAAGAGCAGAATCATAGGCCCTATCCAGGATATAATAAATTAGGAACTCCGTTTCAACAAGATCCCCTGGTGATTTGTGTGCATGTTAAAATTAAGAAGCATAGTTTAAGATTACTTGAAGGATCTAAATATTAGCCACAGCATAGAATATAGAATCCATATTATAGCATTCACCCAAGTATGGGTTTGTACCTCTCAATCAATTAATGAATCCATTAACTATTGACCTCTCAACATGTGTGCCATTTACTCTCTAAGCACTCGCTGGTGAAACAAAAAGAAATGAGTCAAGATGTGATCCCTGTTGAGAGGATGTTTACAATTGCTGTTAAGAAAGAAAATATATATATGCTCAGAATGATCTTTTGGAAAACTAAATCAGACCTCATCTGCCCTACATTAAATAACTGGGGAGCATAAGAAGCTTTTTAACAGCCTGAAACATACCTTCCTCCCCAGGCTGATTCATGGGCACCATCTCCTTCCCAATGCTATGCTCCAGCCTCACTAGGCACAAAGGTCCTTGCATGTGCAGAATTCACTCTCATCCCCATGCACAGTATAATCCTTGCAAAACAATTCAGCCCTTTCCTGCCTTTCCTCATTTTTTTTTAATGAAAACTCTATTTAACTTTTAAGACTAACTTTAGCATCACCTTTTTCAGGAAGCTTTCCTTGGGCTTCAAATTCAAGAGAATTATTCCTCACCTTGCATGTTCCCATTGCAAATTCTATTTGAGAATGTTTCCTAGGTACAAAGGCACCCAGGAAATGTCTGATGGAACAAAATACAAATGGTATGTGAAACAGGTGTAAATTAGTGACATAAATGATGAACATCAGAGTCTCCTCTTCAGACACATTTAAAAGCCTGGCCCCAGAGTGTAAGTGCCCTAATCTTACTCAGGCACCTCTTAGACTTGCTGGCTGAGTCCAGTGCAAGCTGGAGACTCAAGTCTGTGCTTAGAATGTCCCTTCTAATCCCCTTCATTTGAGAGACTCCTGAGTCCTTTATATCTCATTTCTAATGTACCATCTTCTAAGAAGCTTCCTGCCTTTCCCAAGAGTGAGTTGCTTCTTTCCATGTCTGTGCTGCAACCTCACTTTATGCCTATCTAAAATGTTGTCTGGTTTTGTATATTTCTGCCTATCCCTTCCACCTGACTGTCAGGTTTTCCAGGACAGATTCCTATCTCTTAAGGCAGGAGTAGAACTGACAGCATTTTATTCATGTCTGTATTCTCAGTGTTCTACAAATGTTGGCACAAAATAGACGAGTATTTCCCAGTCGTTGCTAGCTAATAATTAGAATCAACCGTGTAATACTTAAAATTCCACATTCCTGCACTTTATCTCAAAACATCCTGCTTCTGTAAGTCTAGGATTGGGCTTAGCCATCTGTATTTTTCAAATGTCCCCCAGACAATTCTGGTATGCAAGCAAGATTTAAAAACCCTGCATTAGGCCCCTTCTAAAGTTTGTTGGTGAAGGAATTACTCATTCTATACCTCTGAGCATAACTCACTTTTCTGGATAAACCTGAGGTAACTTGTCAACATATTCTTCTTGATTAGATTGTCTTAGTCCTTTCTGGCTGAATATACCTATTTATACCCACATCCTGACGTTAATACAATGATAGCAAGCAGTATATACATTTACGGGCTCTGTTGTGTGTGGCCATCTTTATGTGTTATTACAGGCAGAGGCAGAGGAAAGGTAATTGGTGTATAATTGGGATAGAATAATGGCAGAAGCCCCGTCGCATAGATTCACTCTTCCCTTGCCCCATGTTCCCAAGACATTATACCCATACCTTCACAACATTATTTCTTACCTTTCCTAGAGTGAACATATCTGCTGTCTAGGCTGTGCCACAGCTAGATTCCTTAAAGGCAGGGATATTTTCTTCAGTAGTGTAATCTCAAACCTTAGACCAGGTGCCTGCCACATAGTAAGTTCTCAGCACATGTTTAGTGAGTGACTGACCCCATTCAGACTGACTGACTGAAAGAATAAATGAGAGGATTTGGATAGATAGAAGGAAGAAAGACAGTCCTGCAGGAGTCGGGGCTTAGAAACAAGATGTCCACAGGTCTAAAAAAGAGAATGAGGCTGGTGCGGTGGCTCACGCCTGTAATCCCAGCACTTTGGGAGGTCAAGGCAGGCAGATCACTTGAGGTCAGGAGTTTGAGAACAGCCTGGCCAACATGGAGAAACCCTGTCACTACCAAATATACAAAAATTAGCTGGGCACAGTGGTGACTGCCAGTAATCCCAGCTACTCCTGGCTGAGGCAGCTGGGAGGTGGAGGTTGCAGTGAGCTGAGATCTGGCCATTGCACTCCAGCCTAGGCAACAGAGAGTCTCAAAAAAAAAAAAAAAAAAAAAGAGAGAGAGGGAGAGAGAGAATGGGGGGCCTGGTATACGTGGTATATGCAGAGGACCAAGAGAAATGAGTTTGTGAAAAAAGTTGCTCCTTTTTGGAGAAATATGAGGCCTGTGAGGTTAGTTCTCATGTAATTTCTAACAATGGACTGCTGAACTGGGCAGGAAGAAACTCTCTTCTGGGTTCAAAGCAGTATATTCTTATTTCTAATGCTGCCACGAAGTCACTATGTTGCTCACAATAAAGTGAAGGGAGAACACGAAAGGAAAATTAATTTAGTATCTGTTACGTGCCTGGTGCTTTGCATATGCTGTCTGCCCGAATCCCAGCAACAGCTTCCTGTGCTAATACTTCCACTTTGCGGGAGGGAAATCAAAGTGTAAGTTTAAGTGACTCTTACCACTTATGGTTCTCCCTGCATACATTGCTGCTTCCATTCATTTAAGCTATCTGGGCCTCAGCTTCTGTACTTGGAAATGATTGAATTCTGCTGGATTATTTCATAGGTGCTTTTGGTTCTAAAATTAATGGGCTTATCTTTGCAATAAAGTTTTTCAACTCAAAAGCAACTTCCTTGGAAGCCTATTACTTAGTACAGTACTATGCACCGTTCAGTAATTGCTTGTTAAATGTGAGAAATGAGGTTAATCGGGTAGACAGCCTGGGAGATAAAAACAGTGTAACATTTTGCTCTAGTTAAAAAAGATTTGCTCACAGTTCCTAAGCAAACCATGCATATTCCTGTTTCTTCCCTTTTGCCTATGACATGCTCTCCACTTATCAAAATTCTACTTTTGAAAGTTCGTTCAATTGTCCTCCTCCATGCGCCTTCTGTGGCTCCCAATGAGCCAATCGCTATGCTAGGTAGAATGAAATTATTCCAACTGACCTACATCTTTGACTGATTCATAATGAGGGAAGAGTAAAATAGATAATGAAAGGCAACTTCAATGTCCAATATATTTCCTGGTGGGGAATTAAAGGAAGATTTGTCCAAAATTGCTCTTTCCTACAATCGTTGGGCTTCAAAGAACCCCATCGATGCCTTAGAAATAAAGCGACTATATCTATATTTAAAGTCAACATCACCTCTAGCTTTCAAGCTTCTTCTTAGATTTTTTATAACTAACTTCTGCTTTTCTGCTAGATACCATTAAATCTGAGTGTACTCAGCCTTGTCTGCATGGAAAATATCTCTTTGCTGGGATAGTGGTGGAATATTACTGAACAGAACTGACCTTATTCGTTATATCTAGGCCTATAGAGATCCTGTAAGAGTCAGGTCACTATCTGTGCAAGCAGAGCCAAAAAGTTTCTTCTTTTTCATGGATCTCTGTTTGTTCTCAGCAAAACCAGATGGAATTAGCATTATGCAAGCACAATCACAAATCAAATGCTTATCCCACATATACACACGTATTATGATCCCTGACATTCAACACAGATGTCTAAAGAATATGTTAAACCTTCTGGATCACTCTGCTATAGACTGTAGTGAACTACTGCTCCTGGAAGTTTTAAAATCACACAGTAACTTTTTGTCCTTTGAAAGCTATCATTTAATATTTGCTCACTTTTTTATCCCTAACACCTGTCATCATGAAAAAATGAGTCATTCAGTAAATATTTGCTGACTGAATACAAAAGTCAATGGTTTAATCTCATTTTATTTTCTTTATTTTCTCCCCTAATGCTACTGAAAATGTGTCATCCATATAGTAAACATGTTAATTTAACACTGGAAAATCTAAGTCATAAGTGGAAGAAACTTCTGTCCTCTGTCCTTGGCTAATGTTTCTGTAGTAATACTTGCAATTCATTTGTTTTTACATGCATCTCTCCCCCACTGAACATTTGTTTTTTTTAAGGGAAGTGACTGTCTTATTCATCTGTATCACAAACATGTATTACAGAGTCCAACATGTAATAAGTTTAGTAGATGTTTATTAAATTAGTGAGTAAATATGTTTATAAAATGATTGATGTGCTTGCATTGACTTCCTGCTCCCTCTTCTTCCCTTAGTGTCTGAGTCCATTGAGGCTGTTATAATAAAGTACCATAGAATGGGTGGCATATAAACAACAGAAATTTATTTCTCACAGTTCTGAAGCTGGAAGTCCAAGATCAAGGCGCCAGCACGGTCAGGCTCTGCTAAGGGCCCTCTCCGGGTTGTAGACTTCTCATTTTATTCCCATATGGCAGAGAGGGCAAGGGTTCTCTCTTGGGTCTCTTCTGTAAGGGCACTAAACCAGTTTCTCATGACATGATCACCTCTCAAAGACCCTACATCCTAATGCCATTACATTGGAGGTTAGGATTTCAACATTTGAATTATGAGAGGACACAAACATTGTCTACAACATCTAGTTATTTTAGAATTCGAAGTTACTTTCCTGACATATTTATACATGCAGCTTGTGGGAAAATTAAAACTAAATCCCTTTTATAAAAAGTCAGAGACTCCTGATATAAATAATTTTTTAATGTTTTTTAAATTGCAAAATTGTAACCGTTGAAGGAATCTTAAAAATCTTTCAAATGTAAATAACATATTGAGAAATCTGCCTAGCAATAATATGAAATTGGTATGAGTTTTTAATTAAGAATAGGTATGACACATTAAAATGAAGACTTAGAATATATGAACAGGCATTATACAACAGAAATGAAAACAAAAAAATCAGCATATAGAAAAGCTTTCAAGCACACATTGATATAGATTGTGGCAATATTCAGGCTCTCGTGCTTGTTGTTAGGAGTGCAGGCTGATGACATTCTGAACAGCCACCTAGCATTAATGGCCATATATGTATGTAACATATAACCCAAGATCCTAAATGAATAACCCCCAAATTTTTGATACACCGTACATAGGAGCAAATAAGAAAATTTGATAAGGAGTTAGAGGCAACTTGGGTATTCACCCAAGTAATGCCAGGTGACAGAAATTTTTTATCTACATTGTCTACATATTCCTTCTACAAATATACATGCAGAAGTCTATTCACTGTTGCCATGTTTGTGAGGGCAAAGATTTAAAATGATATCGTTTCCAATTCTCTGCTGAAATTTCATTCTCTCCTTTTATTTCCTTGGGTGCTGTAGCAATGCTTCTGGGGATGCTGTGGATCTGTATATGTTTTCTATTATTTCTATTATTATTTCTTTCTGTGGTCATGTCTCCTCATTTGCCTGTTTTGTTTTGTTTTGTTTTGTCTTGTTTGGTTGGTCTTTGTGGTTGGAACTTTGTATTTGTAAAATTGTTTCTAAAAATAAAATAAATGCTTGTTGTTATCTTTTCCAGAGAAGATTTGCCTTTGTTTTCACTAGCAGCTCCTAGCAAACCTGGATTATCTTTATCCAGTTTCAGGAATTAAGAGGATGTGAAGTTGAGCTGCAGCTCTTTTTGAGGGCTGACCAATTGGGATTCATTTTCCTTCTTAAGGTTCATCCCCTTGAAGTACCAGCCTAAAGGCTGTGGGGTCACCAGGGCTCTTCTCGGAGGGCCCATGACTTTCTCCACATGAAACTGTCACAAAATCCTTAGCACCTCATCGCCTAGGTAAAAACAGCTTCAAATACTGGGCTCATAGTCATAGATCTCCATTTCCCTCAGCTCCTGACCAGGTAATTCCTCACTCTTTTTAGCCCTCTAAGATCTTCAGGCAGCCTTTTTAAAAAAATAACATTTATCTAGGGTTTTTGGTTATCCTAATGGAAGTTTGGTCCCTATTATCTAGTCCAACATATACAAAAAACAAAATTTTAAAAAATCTTACATGCTTATCCATAAATAAATTGTACTACATTTATGCAATAGAATACATTATGGCACATTAATAGTTAAATAACATGGCCAAATAGCTATGATGTTAAGTAAATTATGATACATTTTTATAAGAGAACATTGTTCATCTGTAAAAAGGATAGAATAATCTTAAGATATATTGTTTAGTGAAAAAGCAAGGTACAAAACAGTGGGCATTGTATATTATCATTTAGGCCAAAAACATCTCTAGAAGGATTCAAACAATTTAATACTCAGTTGCTTTGTGGGAGAGAAAGTGTATTAGTCTGTTCTCACACTGCTTTAAAGAAATTACCTGAGACTGGGTAATTTATAAAGAAAAGAGGTTTAATTGGCATGGTTCTGCAGGCTGTATAGGGAGCATAACAGCTTCTGCTTCTGGGGAGGCTTCACGGAGCTATCAATCATGGTAGAAGGCAAACAGGGAGTGAGGCATCTTAGACATGGCAGGAGTTGCAGCAAGAGGTGGAGGTGCTACGTACTTTTAAACAACCAGATCTCATAAGAACTCAATCGCTCACTGTCATGAGAACAGCACCAAGGAGATGGTATGCTAAATCATTCATGGAGGACCACCTCCATCATCCAATCACCTCCCACCAGGCCCCACCTCCAATACTGAGGATTATGATTTGACGTGAGATTTGGTGAAGACACATATCCAAGCCATATCAAAAGTGCATAGTCAAAGCATAGAAATGAAAAGAAAATCTTTCACTGTTTATCATTTTGTACATTTGAATTTTGGAATAAGCAATATATTAATTGTTCAATATAAAAGCAATGGAAATAAACAATAAATGCCAAGAATAATGGATAAAGGTATATGTATGAATACATTGATCACTGCAGTATTTATATTAGCAAACAAAAGCAACTAAATACTCAACCATAAGAAAATGGTTAATTACAGCAAGTGCAAATGATTGCATACTCTAGGGAAGGTAGTGGGGAAGTGGTGATAATTAATGGTTACAATAAAACAGAAAGAATAAGATCTAGTATTTGATAACACAGCACGGTGACTATAGTCAATAATAATTTAATTGTATATTTTAAAATACCTAAGAGTGTATTTGGATTGTTTGTAACACAATGGATAAATGCTTGCATTGATGAATACCCCATCTGTCCTGATGTGATTGTTATACATTGTATGTCTGTATCAACATATCTCGTATGCTCATAAATATATATACCTACTATGTACCTAGAAAAATAAAAAATAAAAATAAAAAATAAGTCTGAAAGTTATATAGAAAAATGAGTGCACTACTTATTATTGCTACAAACTACCACAAACTTAGCAGTAAACATCATTTACTTTCCCATAGGTCAGAAGTCCCTGCTGGGTCCTCTTTGTAGGATCTTACTAGGCTGAAATCAAATTGTCACCTGGGCTGAAGTTCTCATCTTAGAATTCTGTCTACTTCAGTGGAAAATGCATTTCTTTAAAGAAAGAAAAAAACCAATAACCCTTAAATATATGCAAATGTATTCAATCTTACTAATAAGAGAAATTACACTGAAGTACTAGTTTCATTACCAGTACTGTCAGACACACACAAAAACCTTTAAATTTGGCAACATACTGTACTGTCAAGATGCAGAGAAACAGCCTTCTTCTTATTATTGAAACTTACACTAAAATGTTGCACACAGCAATGTAAATAGACTATGATAATATATATATAATCTCTGTATATAGACTATTTTATATATATATGTGAAAGAGATTAGAAGGGAATATGCAAAAATGATAATAGTATTATGAGATATAATTTGTGTGACTTAATTTTTCCTTAATTTTAAGGTTTTTAAGTAAGATTACTATTTTCTGGTATCACTAAAATTATAAATATAAAGAGAAAGAACAGTAACTTTTTCTACCTCTTTTTTTCCTTATCATAGCACAAAGAAATGGGTAGATTATCTGAGTGCCCCCATATTATTGTTAGTTGCTGGTATTGCTAAGATTAGGTACACATCTGCAAACCTCTTGTACTTTGCATGCCTTATTCTCCATTCTCTTGTTAGAAACTTCCAGGAATACAAAAGCAAGACAATTATGAAATACATGTTACTCAGTGCTCAATGCTTACTAGACACATTTAAGATGTAGTTAATCCTCACAACAATCCTATAGGTTAAGCATCATTTCACAATCTCATCGGGTTTTTAATTCCAGTTCTGCTCTAGACAAACTCAGAGGCTTGACAAAGATTTAACTCCTCCTTTCTCAGTATTGGCTTTTATAAAATGGAATAATAGTAGTACGTAAGATATGGCACATACTATCAATATCCTGCCTAGGTCTGGATAGCACTTAACCACACCCATGCATGCTCAGTTCTACTTTCAACTGCCAGCACCTTTGGCTGATTGTCTGGAGTTTTCTTTCCTCTTTTTAGGGAACTCCCTCTGTTCATATGTGGGAAAACCTGGAAGTTCTGGAGGAATGAATAACCTTTACCTTTCCCCAAAAGCCCTCACCTAGGCAATAACTGGAAAGTGAGTGGATAATCAATGAGCTACCAAGTCCTCTAGGCAAAATAACTGAGGATTAAGTTCTGTTTACAACAGAAGTAATTCTCTTGATAATATACTCTTTTTAAAAAATCTAAAGTAATGAGAGCATTTAACATGATATCTTCCCTTTTAACAAATTTTATATATAATATGGTATTATTGGATCTACACACAATGTTGTACACTAGAGCTCTAGAATGTATTAATCTTGAGTAACTGAAACTTTATGCCCTTTGAATAGGAGCTCCTCATTTTCCCCTCCCCTAAGTCCCAGGAAACCTCCATTCTACTCTGCTGCTGAATTTGGCATTTACATACCTCAGACAGGTAGAATCATACAATATTTGTCTTTTATGTGGAATCATACAATATTTGTCTTTCTATGACTGGGTGATTTTACTTATATTCAACACCTGCATGGTTCATCCAAGTTGCTACATATTGCAGAATTTCCTTCTTTTTGAAGGCTGAATAATATTGCATTCTACATACATACCACATTTTCTTTACTCATTTATTGATCGACATTTAGGATGTTTCCATAACTTGCCTATATAAATATTACTGGAACAAACATAGGATAGTTAATGTCATTACAAGACCCTAATTTCAATTCTTTTGGATACATACCCAGAAATGGGATTGCTGGATTAAATGGTAGTCCTGTTTTTAATTTTTTGAGGGACATCCATACTGTTTTCTATGTTACACTATTTGTGTTTCTACCAACTGTAAAACAAGGTACCAATTTCTTCACAGCCTCCCCAATACCTGTTTTCTTGTGGTTTTCATAGAAACCATCCTAAGAGGTGGTATGGTAATGAGTGATATCTCATTGTGGTTTCAATTTGCATGTTTCTGATGATTAATTATGATGAATGTGTTTTAAATATACCTGTTGGCAATTTGTCTGTACTCTTTGGAAAAATATCTACTCAAATCTCTAGCCCACTTTAAATTGGTTTATTAGGTTTTGGAGGTGTAGAAGTTCCTTATATATTCGAGAAATATATGGTTAAAAAATATTTCCCAATATCGTAGGTTGCCTTTTCACTCTGTCGATTGTATCTTTGCTGTGTAGAAGCATATCAGTTTGATGCAGTCCCACTTGTCTAATTTTGCTTTTGCTGCCTGTGCTTTTGGTGTCATATGCATGCATTAATTGCCAAAACCAATGCCATGGAAATTTCTCCTTATGTTTTCTAATAAAAGTTTTTTTAAAAAAACTTTTATTTTAGGCTTGCTGGTACATGTGAAGGTTTGTTACATAGGTAAACATGTGTCACAGGGGTTTGCTGTACATGTTGTTTCTTCACCCAGTTATTAAACCCAGTACCCAATAGTTATCTTTTCACTCCTCTCCCTCCTCCCACCCTTCCCTCTTAAGTAGACCCCAGTGTCTGTTATTTTCTTCTTTGTGTTCATAAGTTCTTGTCATTTTCTAAATGAGAACATGCAACCAGCAAGCATAGGAAAAAAAAGCACCAACATCACTGATCATTAGAGAAATGCAAATCAGCACCACAGTGCAATATCATCTCACACCAGCCACAATGGGCTATTATCAAAAATGGTGACGCTTGGGTGGGAGAATGACAAAATCATGATACTTTACAAAAAGTTTATGGGAACAATGCCTCAAAGAAATCTGCAGCTTACAAATGGAAAACTCATTTTAAGAAGAGATAAGATGATGTTGAAGATGAAGCCTGTAATGACAGATCATCCACATCAATTTTTGGCGAGGCTGTGCAGAAAAGGAAACACCTATACATTGTTGGTGAGTGTGTAAACTAGTTCAACAATTGTGGACAGCAGTACAGCAATTCCTCAAAGAACTAAAAGCAGAACTACCATTCGACCTAGCAATCCCATTACTGGGTGTATATCCAGAGGAATATAATTTATTCTGCTATAAAGACTCATGCACAAATGTTCATTGCAGAACTATTCACAATAGTGAACACATGGAATAAACCTAAATGTTCATAAATGACAGACTAGATAAAGAAAAATGTGGCACATACACACCATGAAATACTATGCGACCATGAAAAAGAATGAGATCATGTCTTTTGCAGGAACATGGATAAAGCTTGAGGCCATTATCTTTAGCAAACTAACACAGAAACAGAAAATCTACTAAAATGTTTACAGTTTCAGGTCTTATATTTACATTTTTAATTCATTTTGAGTTGATTTTTGTGTATGGTTAAGATAGGGACACAATTCCATTATTTCGCATTAGAATCTATAGTTTTCCCAGCACTGTTTGTTAACGAGACTATTCTTTCCTCATTGTGTATTCCTGGCACCTTTGTCAAGTGTCAGTTGACCATATGTACATAGATTTATGTCTGCGCTGTCTATCCTGTCCCACTGATCAGTATGTCTATCTTAATGCCAGCACTATACTGTTTTGATTACTGTAGCTTTGCAATGCATTTTAAAATCAGGACAAGTGATGCCCATAGCTTTGTTATTTTTTTTCAAGTTTTTTTTTTTTTTGCTATCTTGAGTCTTTTATGGTTCCACATGAATTTTAGAAATGTTATTGCCATTTTGATAGGGATAGCATTGAATCTGTAGATTGATTTGAGTAATAGGAATATCTTAACAAAAGGAGACTTCAAAAGGTTCATGGAAATGGAATTAAAAGACAAAAATAAAAAATGTAAACTTTATTTTTCAACATAAGCTCCATCAAGTTCAAGACACTTTTGTAAGTGATGATAGCAGCCATTTAGTCCAGCCCTAAAAACTAAGGATCCTGGGAATTTAACCATTTCAATGCAATCCTTTTTATGTTATTAACAGTTACAGCAAAATAAAGGTGCCATTTAAAGATTTTAAAAATTAGAAAAAAAAAGTCAGTGGAGCCACATTAGGACTGTAAAATGGATGCTTAATAATTTCTCAATGAAACTCTTGCAAAATTACTCTTGTTTCCTGAGAGGAATGAACAGGAGTGTTGTCATGGTGGTGGAGTTTTCTTTGACATTTTTCTGCTAAAGCATTAGTTAACTTTCTCAAAACACTCTCATAATGAGCAAACGTTATTGTTCTTTGGCTCCTAAGAACGTCAACAAGAAAATCTCTTGAACATCCCCCCAACAAAAAATAAATTTTTTTCATGATCCTTGCTCTTCACTGGTCTACTTTTGCTTTGACTGGACAACTTCCTTTTTTTACGGGGGATTTCTTTGATTGTACTTTCTATTCAGGGTCATACTACTAAAGGCTTGTTTACCATTGTTCTCATCTCTTGTTTACCATTCTTTAAAGAAATGCTTCAGGATCTTGATCCCACTTGTTTAAAATGTCCACTGAATGTTCTGCTGTTGTCTGTAGCTGGTCTGGGTGCAGCAGTTTTGCCACCCATTGAGTGGAATGTTTGCTCTACTTTAATTTTTCAATCGGAATTGTATAAGACGAACTAATTACAATTTCTATGACGTTGGCTACTGTTTCTGCTGCTAATCATCGGCCCTCTTCAATTATGGTAAGCATAAGATGAATATTTTGCTCACAAATTGATGTAGATGATCTGCCACTGCAGGCTTCATCTTCAACATCATCTTATCCCTTCTTAAAATGAGTTATTCATGGCCGGGCATGATGGCTCATGCCTGTAATCCTTGCACTTTTGTAGGCTGAGGTAGGTAGATCACGAGGTCAGGAGTTTGAGAATAATTGACATAAATTCCTCATTAATGTTTTGTTAAATTAACCAGTGAAGCCATCTGGTCTTGGGCTTTTCTTTGTTGAGAGGTTTTGATTTTTGTTTTGTTTTTTTAATTATAGGCTCAATCTCCTTACTAGTTATGAATCTTTTCAGATTTTCCATTCCTTTATGATTAAGTCTTGGTAGGTTGCATGTCTAGGAATTTATCTTTTTCTTCTAGGTTACATATTTGTTGGTATATAATTGTGCATAGTAATCTCGATTCTTTTTCTTTCTATAGCATCAACTGTAATGCTTTCTCTTTCATTTCTGATCATATTTATTTGTTTTCTTTTTCATAGTCTAGATGTTTGTTGATTTAGTTCATCTTAAAAAATCAATTCTTAATTTTGATTTTTATATTGTTTTTCTATTATTTATTCACTTCTGCTCAAATCTTTATTATTCCTTTCTTTCTGCTAAGTTTAAATTTAATTGTTTTTCTTTTTCCAATTCCTTCATGTATAAAGTTATATTGTTTATGTGAGATCATTATTCATTTTTTAATGTAGTCATTTATTGCTATAAACTTCCTCCTTTATATTCTTTTTGCTATACAGTGTTTATGTTTTTATTTGTCTCAGGACGTTTTCAAATTTCCCTTTTAATTTCTTCTTCGACCCATTCGTTCAGGAACATGTTATATAATTTCAACACACTTATACATTTTCTGGTTTTTCTTTTGATATGTATTTCTAGTTTCATGCCACTGTGGTCAGAAAATACACTTGGTATAATTTCGATCTTCTTAAATTTGCTTTGTGACCTAAGATGTGATCTATCCTAGAGAATATTCTATACATACTTTAGGAGAGCTTACATTCTGCTGTTGTTGAGTGGAATGATCTGTATATGTCTATTAAGTCCATTTATTACATAGTGTTGTTCAAGTAAGTTGTTTATTCATTGATTTTTTTTTTCAGTCTGGATATTCTACCCAGTATTGAAAGTGGGATATTGAAGTATTGCTTTTTTTTTTTCATTTCAGCTAATGTCCATTTTATATATTTAAGTTCTCTGATATTGATATCAGATGCATATATTTATAATTATATGCTCCTGGCAAGTAGATTATGTTGTCACAATATAATGTCCTTCTTTGTCACTTGTGACAGTTTTTGACTTAAAAATTTATTTTTTCTGATGAAAGTATAACCACCCCTGCTCTCTCAGTTGCCATTTCCATGGAATGTTATTTCCATCTCTTCACTTTTAGCCTATGTGTGTTCCTAAATCTAGAGTGAGTTTCTTAAACACAGATAATAGTTGGATCTTGCTTTTTTATCCATTCAGCTATTCTGTGTTTTGTTTGAAGAGTTTAAATCATTTACATTTAAGATAATTATTAACAAGAAAGGACTTGCTGTTGCCATTTAGTTGTTTTCCTTCTTGTTGTCCTTTTGCCCCTCTTTTCTTCTCTTGCTATGTGTTTTGTTGTTTGTTTTGTATTGCTATGCCTTGATTCTTTTTTCTTTGTGTATCTTCTATACATTTGTATTTTTTTTGTGTGTGGTTACCATGGGGCTTATATAAAATACCTTGCAATAGTCTATTTCAAGCTGATAGCAACTTAACTTTAGTCACATACAAACACATATTCTACACTTTCACTTCTCCCTCCCTGCCATTTTGTGTTATTAATGTCATATTTAACGTCTTTTTATATCATGTATCCATGAACATATTTTTATATTCATAATTATTTTAATACTCTTTTTAAAAGTTTGTTCTAGAGCCAAAAGTGACTTTCTCACCACTCAGAATATTATATTACTATGTGTCTATATATTCCTCATTACCAGTGAGTTTCATACTTTTAAATGCTTTTGTGTTTCTGTTTATCATCATTTCTTTTCAACTTAAAGAACTCCCCTTAACATTTCTTGTAAGGCAGGTTGGGTGGTAATGAAGTCTCTTGGCTTGTTTTGGTCTGAGAAAGTCTTTATATAGCTTTCATTTTTGAAGGGAATTTTTTTTTCAGGTATACTATTCTTTGTTGGCAGTTTTTTTCCCCTTCACTTTGCATAAATCATCCCACTGCCTCTGGCATGCAAGATTTTGCTGAAAAATAAGCTCATGGGTGATCTTATAGAGGTAACCCTGTATGTGACAGATCATTTTTTAATCTTGCTGCTTTAAAAATTCCCCTTTCATCAACTTTGATACTTTTATTATAATAAATTTAAGTGTACATTATTGGAAGAACTTCACTTATCTGAAGTCTGTTAGGCCTCCTGAATCTAGATGTTCAATTCCTTTATTAGAGTTGTTTTCAGAAACTATATTTTAAAAATAATATTTCTCTCCATGTTTTCCTCCCACTTTTTTTCTTTGAATTCCATAATGCATGTATTGGTCTACTTATGGTGTCCTTAAAGTCCCTTAACCTTTTCTTATTCTTCCTTACTATTTCATCATTTTTTGATTTTTGCTTTTCTGGATAATTTCTAATGATCTGTCTTTGAGTTCACTGATTCTTCTGCTTGATGTGGTCTGTTGTTGAACCTCTAGTGTTCAGTCACATTCTTCAGTTCTAAAATTTCTGTTTTTTAACATATACTTTCTATCTCTTTCTTGAAATTTTTAGTTTGCTTATGCATTGTTCTCCTGACCTTGTTGAACATCTTTATGATGGTTACATTGAGTATTCTGTCAGATAGATCATGTATCTCTGTTTTATTAGGGTCAGTTTCAGGAGGCTTATTTTTTTTCCTTTGTTTGGGACATATTTTTCTATTTCTTCATCTTTTCTTGGTACTTTCTGTTGGTAACTGCATGTTAGATAAATCAGCTATGATGCGGTTTGGATGTGCCCCCACCCAAATCTCATCTTGAATTGTAGTTCCCATAATTCCCATGTGTTGTGGGAGAGACACAATGGGAGATAATTGAATCATGAGGTTGTTTTCCCCACACTGTTCTCATGGTAGTGAATAGGTCTCATCAGATCAGATGATTTCATAAATGGGTTTCCCCCTTTGCTTGGCTCTCATTCTCTCTTGTCTGCCACCATGTAAGATGTGCCTTTTGCCTTCCACCATGATTGTGAGGCCTCTTCAGCCACTTGAAACTGTGGGTCTATTAAACCTTGTTTTTCTTTATAAATTACCCAGTCTTGGGTATGTCTTTATCAGCAGCATGAAAATGGACAAACACAAGCTATCCCTCTTAGTCTTCACAGTATTGCCTCATGCAAGAAAATACCCTCACTAAGGCCGGGCGCAGTGGCTCATGCCTGTAATTCCAGCACTTTGGGAGGCTGAGGCAGGCAGATTATGGGGTCAAGAAATCGAGACCATCCTGGCCAACATGATGAAACCCTGTCTCTACTAAAATACAAAAATTAGCTGGGCGTGGTGGCACATGCCTGTAGTCCCAGCTACTCAGGAGGCTCAGGTAGGAGAATTGCTTGAACCCGGGAGGCGGAGGTTGCCCTGAGCCAAGATTGCACCACTGCACTCCAGCCTGGCACCTGGTGACAGAATAAGACTCTGTCTCAAAAGAAAAAAATAAAGAAAATACCCTCACTAATCATCCCAGCCAGAGATTTGGGAGTGGGGTTTTTCAAACTCTATTGCTAGTCCAACTACCTTCTTTGTTCTTAGCGACCCCCTAATGTCCAGAGTATGACAGTTTCCGTCAGTATTCTGAGGCAAGCAAGACAAACCAGTCCCTCAGGCAGCATCTGGAAAAGTTGAATAGTTGGACTTTTTGTTCAATTATTTCCTTCCCCAAGGAGAAGTGGGGATCTGAGTATGTTTTCCAGTTTGCTCTGTGCTGGGCTAAGTGGAAGGTCTAGCCTATAGTGGCTGATAGTTCAAACTGCCATCTTTTTTCTCACTGGGCTCTAGGAAGTAAGAGTATGTTAAGTCTTGACAGTTCTCCAAGATAGGCAGCAGAGAAACTAGTCTTTTGCGTGTTTCCTAGATAATTTGAGGTGTTGTATGCATGGTCCAACTTCTTTCTTCCTCAGGGAGAATCTGGAAACAGATTTTTCAACCCCTTTTATCTATGCTGGACTGGGGAGACTGGCTATGGTAACTGATGGCACAAACTGCAATTTTTGTTTTCACTGATTCCAAGGTAGCTAGAATACACTGGGTCTTGTCAGCACTTCAAGAGAGGCAAGACAGAAGTCAGCCTTCTGAGAAGGCCCCCAGAAAGGTTAGGGTTTTGTACAGGCAGTCCAACTCTTTTGCTCTCCAAGAAGAAGCTGAGATCTTGGGGGTTTGCTCCCAATTGTGTGGCACTGTGCCAGGAGGAAGGATTATGGTGAGAGTGTTTCAAATTTCCCTACCTGCTTCAATGTGGCTAGTCTCATGTTCACTCTGGGTATTAGAGCCTCTCAACTAGTTTCTGGATTTCTCACAAAGGGAATTTGTTCATGTTTTGTTGTTAAACCAGTATAATTATGGGAGGAAAGGGAGTCCAGGGCTTTCTATTCTGCCATCTTGCTGATGTTACATTAATAATATACTCTTTATTGAAATATACCACTTGTTATCACTTTGATAATACAGTCCTCATTCAATCTTTATCTCAGAGATTATGAGATCATAAATTAAGATATATTATTATTATTAAAGATGATGATGAATATAAAATACTCAATACAGTATAGATCTAAGGATAGGTAGCTATATACTTTTACCATTTTCATTTTATAAATAAAATAACTAAGGATCAAAGAGGTTAAATGTAAAATAAGCAGCACAATTTTCCTCACTATGTCACCTGTTACATATCATTAGCTAACCAAGCTGCTCTAATGCTTGAGCAGAGCATATTTGAGATGCCAGGAACAATTTTTATTTTCCCTTGGGCTTGTGATCATTTTTACTTTTTTTTTTTGGAGACAGAGTCTGGCTCTCTCACCTCAGCTGGAGTGCAGTGTGACCATCTCAGCTCACTGTAACCTCTGCCTCCCCAGGCTCAAGAGATTCTAATGCCTCAGCCTCCCAAGTAGCTGGGATTACAGGCATGTGCCAACACAACTGGCTAATTTTTGCATTTTTTATATACAGGGTTTTGCCATGCTGGCAAGGCTGGTCTTGGACTCCTGGCCTTAAGTGATCAGCCTGCCTTGGCCTCCCAATGTACTAAGATTACAGGCATGAGCCACCACACCCAGAGATTTTTACTATTTATTGATACTTCCAAAAGAGCCAAATGAAGGGAAGATAAACTGAAAATAAAGTCGTCTATCAGTAAAGCTAGGGTAAAGCTCAGATAAGAATTCAAACAAAGGTATGAGGATTATCTAATGATATTATTTATATACTGCTTCATTACAAATTATTGTAAACTAAGCAGCATAAAACAACCCACATTCTATATCTTCATGTTTTCTATGAGTCAGGAATTCAGACACAGTTTATCTGGGTTGTTTGTTTCAGGGTCTTTTACAAGCTGTAATCATGGTCTTTGCCAGGCCTGTGGTCTCATCTGAAGGCTTGTCTGGGAAAGAATCTGCTTCCAAGTTCATGGGCTTGTTTGTGAAATTTAGTTTCTTATGGGTTGGTGGACTGAGGAGTATGTTTCTAGCTGTTTACTGACTGAAAGTTTACCTCAGGTCCCTGTTTCATTCACCTGTCTAACATGGCAGCTTCCTTCATCAGTGTGTACACTGAGAAGGCAGTAGTCTGCTATTAAGATGAAAGTAGTAATTTTATGTAACCTAATCACAGAAGTGGCATTCTATGATCTTTTTCATATTCTAGTGGTTAGAAGCAAGACACTAAGTAATCTTACACGCAACAGAAAGGGGTCTTACGGAGATGTGAATACCAGGAGGCAGGAATCATTAGGAGACATCTTAGAATCTACAGACCACACTAGTCAATCTCAGACCATCCTGATACGAAAGAAAAAGCCTGGAACAACTGGAATCATTATTTTCTGTTTTTTGTTTTGTTTTGTTTTATGTTATATTGGAATCTTAACATGAGATTTTATGCATGAAATCAGCTTTGATTTAAGCAGATATATTCTGAGGATGTAAGATGGCTCTAAAACTTCTTGGGTAACAGTAAGGAGACAAGAAGGAAATAAAAGTTATCTATGACTAGTTGAATACTGTAACTACACAAAATTGAGATTATATGACATGTAGGTGGATAATGGATATGACACACTTAATTCAACAAATATGCATTGAGCATACTCGTTTACCTATAGTAGGGGCTTAATACCTGTTTGGAAATAAATCAAATAGAATTAGATTTAAATGTGTAGGTTTCAATTATCCTTGCTTACACTGTTCATGCTTTAACTTTTACCAAGAGCCACTCTGCCTCTGCTTACAAGTGTAATGAGGAATTTGTTCCTTAAAGCAGAAATAAAATTGACTATAAAAAATCAGAATCCATGCTATTATTACTCACTCCTAACAGAACTGTGCTTATAAACTGCAAAGGGCTGACTTCTCTCTAATCTGAGGGGATGTTCCAGCTCAACAAATGGAAAATAAAGCCGTATTCAGTAGCAGCCAAGGAGTTAAGGAGCCGGTATGAACTTGTACCGCCTTCATTACCTGCAATGCATGGCTGAGATCATTTGAAGTAATGCCTGAAAATTCTCTGCTAAAACAATCACAGGGTGGGTTGGCAGTTTATGCCTTTTGACCAGATCTATAACCCACATCTGCCACAGTGAATTTTAATTGGATATTCTTCTAGAGAGGAGTTCCTATGCTAGTATTAAATCAGAAAAGAAGTAATTGCACACCGCATTATTCATCATCATAAATGAAAATAGAATGGACTTAGAGTAGAAAACTACTTTTCAGCAGAAAGAGGGCAGACATATGACTGAACTATCAACCACAAGGCTTAGGCGTAATATGACAAAAATGCATTTGAAAAAATGAGTAGAAAATGTACTTCCAAATAAATCACTTTTTCTACAATATCTGTGGAGAGTAGCTTTACAAATAAAGCAACTTGTTTTTCCTTGTATGGTCAATGATTTCAAAGCATTACTTTTATTTTTTATAAGATCAATACAGTATTAACCAAGCCAATGAGAATATACATACAAATTCTCCTACATAAAAGTCCTAATTCCATTATGTATGATATGTCTTTGTTATCTGCTTCTTGTTTTGTCTTCAAGTTTCTATTGTGTCTTTCCAGGCAAAGTTGGAGCTTTAATTGACCCTGAGTCAAGAATGTAATTGTTGAAATATGTAGGACTTTTTCTGCTTGGAATTTTTCAAAGAAATATATTGTCAATGAGGATATGAAACCATTTATAATTTTAATAATTTAAATGAAAAGGCAGGGGAATTTGACATTTATTGAGCATCTACTATGCACCAAATATTTTCCGACATATTCTCTCATTGAATGATCAGTACTGCAAGTAAATATTAGTATTCCAATTTGACAAACGATAAAACTAAAACTAAGAAACTATAGAAAAGAAGAAAACTAATATTTGTGCAAGTTTATACTAACATGAGGTGCTCTTTATATGTACAAATTCATTTAAGTTTTACAAATGTCCATCTTCATGTTCTAGTTAAACAAACAAGCTCAGAGATGTTAAATAATCTGCACAGTATTATACACCCAGCAAGTGGTTAAGTTGAATTGGAACGCATGTGCATCAGATTCCTTGTATTTTGCCCAATTATTTCATAATGCCTCAGCATAACATTCTTTAAATGTAGCTTTTAGCAGAGGCACTGCAAATTCAGATGGCTTTCTGCCAGCACAAAAAGAAAAGTTTGCTATTTATAAAACTGTTGTGTTCTCCAACAGGGAAAGACATCTAAGAACATCTCCAGAATTAAATTTGTCTGTAATTAAATAAATAAAATGTATAAGACTAAATATTAGAGGCATCTTCCTTGGCTCAATTTATGTTCCAACATAGGCTAGATTTAGTCACCAGATCTACTCATTATAATTGCTTTTCCTTATAATTTCTTTTTTCTTTATTGGTTTAACAGTAACGTTATAATTAGTTCTTAACTCATCTTCCTGCTGTTCTAGACTGGGAGTTCCTTGAGAGTAGATAGATACCTTGATATATTGCAGCCATCTAACTCTTGTCACTTAGTATATGATCAATAAAAACTGGAAGGATTAATTAATGGAAAAATGCGCTAAAGAACAAACACGTGAAACAACAGGATACCAACCCAGACTGATAACTTAGTTCTAGCAAACTTTAGAATACTCCCTTACATAACCCTCACTCTGAAGGTGATGTGATGACCCCAGGCTGCCTTGGGTTGTAGACTTAGCTTGGCAGATACTTACCCAGGATTCAACTTCATTGAGCGTTATTCATCTCTGCCTTGCCACTGTCTCCAATAGCTGAAAGACTAAGGTTCCTCTGACTTTGTGATTCTCCATTGTATTCTCCACAATTTTCTTTTATTCCTCCCTTCCAAACACATTATATTTTTGTATTTGCAAAAAATTTGGACATGGGCTTTTCTTCTGCTCACTAGAATGTCTGCAGATGACATGTAGCAGTGTAAAAACACAAGCTTCAGATCAGACTAAATGCAAACATAACTACTATTTATGTATTAGCATGTCACCTTCAAAAACCTACTTGATATGTCTAAACCTCAGTTTCTGGTATGCAAGATGGGGATAATAGAAGTACCTACCTAAGAGATTTTATGGAAATTGTATTAGATCATGTACCAAATATAGTAAGCATAGCTCTTGATAGCTATTTTTAAATAATAGGATGAGAGTGAAAAATGTCTTTTCATTTGGCTGTTCAGTTCACAAAACCAAAAGATAAAGAGAAATCCCCTTTATCTGCCTAAGGAAGTATTCATTGAGTAGTCTAGTTATGAAGATGGGATGGTTTGGCTTAACTTTAGCTCTCGTGCCTATCCTGGCAGTGAGGCTGAGATGTTTTAATTGTCAGCCTTGGTCATGTGACTTTCTCAATGGGCTGGGATGGGTAAGGGAGTGGGGTTAACTCCTCATCCAAACTACATGGACTGAGACTGAGAGGGGAGAGATTCACTAAAGGAAAATCAGAGTGCTGCAACCAGAAAAAGCTTTAAAGGCTGCTATGAATCTCTAAAGTACTAAACCAACCTTTGGATAAGCAACGTAGAATGATATTACTAACCAAGAGAAATGAAAACACCTCTAAATGCCTGCTTTCTCCTATTTGAAACCAAAATGTGGAGATAAACAAGAGAAACAGGTCAATTAAAAGCCTATCCTGATTTAATTGGAGCAACAAAGGAATAATTGTTGTGCTAGAGGCCACGAATTTGAGTCTAAGCATTGCCAATGAAAAGGATATAAGCAAAATAGTTGCAAGCGAAGACTTAGAATGTTCCCAACATAAACAAGAGATCAATGTTAGTGGTGATAAATATCATAATTATCCTGATTTGCTCATTACACATTGTACGTATGTGTCAGAATATCACATGTATTCTTCAAATTTGTACAACTATTGCACATAAACTTAAAAAAGCAAATATATAGGTAGGTTAATCAGGGTTTCCTTTAACAGACAGTTTGGCTACACAGGAATTTCTTTGTAGAATTCTTTCTTCCCTCCCCCCAAAATTACCCAGATACTTACCTCAAACTTTCCACTTTGCCTCCAGATATACAGCTTTGAAAGACATGTCTCCTAAAACTTAAACCATTCACTTATCCAAATGGGAAATATGTGAGTAAAAGGACTGAAATTATGCAAATAAAAGGATCAATTTTTCTAAGCCTGTTTGTCCTTTTTATATTTGAATAAGACCTTGTGTATTCTCTTCCCTCAGGAAAGAATGTGTAAGAATAATAAAATTCAGAAGGGCATAAGTTGTCAATACTTTCTCATGCAACTATGTCCCATAAGCTTTTGTAGACATAGAATTAAGTTCTGTTGACAGCAAGCTCCAAATATTGCTTAAATGAGGCCATTTTGTCCTACAGTCATTGACCCCATAGCTCTCTCTCTCTCTCTCTCTGTGTGTGTGTGTGTGTGTGTGTTTCTTTTTTCTCTCCCCTTACATTTCTGCTCATAAGGAAATTCCTCTTTTTATAGTCATTTACCAACAGGGTCATCAAACATGAAAGAATGAACACAACATTTAGACAATGTAATTTTGTTTCTTAAATAGAATGTCAGATATACAAGCAAGTTTAAAAATGTTCACATGAAAAGACAAAATAAGTAAATGTGGAAGGTAAGTATGGAAGTCACAGAACATTTCCTTTCTTTTCTTTTGTTCTTAAACATGCATTTATGCATTACAAATTAAAAGGGTGTTATGGGAAGACCATTAAAAAGGATATGAAACATGAAAATCTCAAGTAATAAATCATGCAAGTAGTAAATCATGAAAACAATTAAATAAATGACCAGTGAGTTTCTCAACCCCTAAGCCAAGTATTATATTCAAGATCTCAAGTTAATAGACACCGTAGACTTCCACCAAGATGGTCGAATGGGAGCAGCTCCAGAATGCATTTCCCAGCAAGAGCAACACAGAAGGTGAGTGATCTCTGCATCTCCAACCAAAGTACCAGGTTCATCTCAATGGGACTGGCTAGACAGTAGGTGTAGCCCAAGGAGGGCAAACCAAGGCAGGGTGGGGGTGCTGCCTCACCCAGGAAGTGCAATGGGCCAGAGGACCACCCCCCCTACCACCCAACGGAGGCCATCAGGGACTTTTCCAGCCACTCTGGCACTCTCGTTCAGATTCTGAGCTTCTCCCATGGTCTTTTCAGCCCACAGACCAGGAGATTCCCAGCAGGTGACAAGCGCTGGGGGTTTCCAGCACAAAACTTGGCAGCCGTTTCAGCCAGTGCCATGGGTTTCCACCACAAATCTGGGTGGTCATTTTAGCTGGTGCCTGGAATGACTGTGAAACAGAGCCACCCCATTTCCCCTAAAAAAAGGGGGCCAAAGGCAGGGAGCCAAGTGATCTGGCTCGGTGAGTGCCCCCCTCAACAAAGACCAGCAAACTGAAACCCACTGGTTGGGATTTTCATAGCCAGCACAGCAGTTTGAGCTTGACCTGGGATGGTTGAGCTCCGTCGGGGAAAGGGCATCCACCATAATTGAGGCCATCTGCCATTACTGAGACAGTTCTAACCTTACCTGTGTAAACAAAATTCTAAGGAAGTTTACACAGCAGCTGGTTGGAGCCTGTGGCAGCCTAGCAATGCCTCTGAAGGCAGATTGTGACTAGACTCTCTCCTTGTGGGGTAGGGCATCTCTGAAAAAAGGCAGCAGCCCATCAGGGACTTAGAAATAAAGCCCCACCTTCCCAAGACAGAGCACCTGGGAAAAGGGGCGGTTGTGAGTTCCACTGCAGAAGACTTAAATGTCCCTGCTCAGCAGCTCTAAAGGGAGCAACAGAGCTTCCCAGCACAGCACTTGAGCTCTGATAAGGGACAGATGGCCTCCACAAGTGGTTCCCTGACCCCCATATATCCAAAGAGACATCTCATACAGGAGAGCTCTGGCTGACATCTGGCAGGTAGAAAGCTGCCAGAGGAAGAAACAGGCAGAAATCCTTGCTGTTCTGCAGCCCCTGCATGTGATTCCCAGGCAAGAAGGGTCTGGAGTGGACCTCCAGCAGTCCTGCAGCAGAGGGGCCTGACTGTTAGAACAAAAATAAAAAACAGAAAGAAATAGCTTCAACTTCAACAGAAAGGACGTCCACTCAGAGACCCCACGCAAAACTCACCACGTCAAAGACCAGAGGTAGATGAATCCATGAAGATGGGAAGAAATCAGCACAAAAAGGCTGAAATCACTGAAAGCCAGAATGTCTCTCCTTCTTCAAGGGATCACAACTCCTCACCAGCAAGGGAACAAAACTGGATGGAGAATGAGTTTGATAAATTAACAGAAGCAGGCTTCAGGAGGTGGGTAATAAAACTTCTCTGAGCTAAAGGAACATGTTCTAACCCAATGCAAAGAAACTAAGAACCTTGAAAAAACGTTAGACGAAATGCTAACTAGAATAACCAGCTCATAGAAGAATATAAATGACCTGATGGAGCTGAAAAACACAGCATGAGAACTTCACACACATACACAAGTTTCAATAGCCAAATCGAACAAGTAGAAGAAAGGATAGCAGAGACTGATGATCAACTCAATGAAATAAAATGAGAAGGCAAGACTAGAGAAAAAAAGAGTGAAAAGAAATTAACAAAGCCTCCAAGAAATACAAAATTATGTGAAAAGACCTAATCTACATTTGATTGGTGTACCTGAATGTGGTGGAAAGAATGAATCCAAGCTGGAAAACACTCTTCAGGATATTATCCAGGAGAACTTCCCCAACCTAGCAAGGTAGGCCAACATTCAAATCCAGGAAATACAGAGAACACCACAAAGATATTTCTCAAGAAGAGCAACCCAAAGGCACATAATCGTCAGAATCACCAGCGTTGAAATGAAGGAAAAAATGCTAAGGAAAGTCAGAGAGAAAGGTTGGGTTACCCACAAAGGGAAGCCCATCAGTCTCAAGCAGATCTCTCAGCAGAAACCCTACAAGCCAGAAGAGAGTGGGGGTCAATATTCAACATCCTTAAAGAAAAGAACTTTCAACCCAGAATTTCATATCCAGCCAAACTAAGCTTCATAAGTGAAGGAGAAATAAAATCCTTTATGGACAAGCAATTGCTGAGAGATTTTTGTCACCACCAGGCCTGCCTTACAAGAGCTCCTAAAGGAAACACTAAACATGGAAAGGAACAACCAGTACCAGCCACTGCAAAAACATACCAAATGGTTAAGACCAATGACACAATAAAGAAACTGCATCAACTAACAGGCAAAACAACCAGCTAGTATCAAAATGGCGGGATCAAATTCACAACAATATTAACCTTAAATGTAAATGGGCTAAATGCCCCAATCAAAAGACACAGACTGGCAAATTGGATAAAAAGTCAAGCCCCATCGGTATGCTGTATTCAGTAGACCCATCTCACATGCAAAGACACACAGATACTGAAAATAAAGGGATGGAGGAAGATATACCAAGCAAATGGAGAGCAAAAAAAAAGCAGGCATTGAGATCCTAATCTCTGATAAAACAGACTTTAAACCAACAAAGAACTAAAGATACAAAGAAGGGCACTGCATAATGGTAACGGGATCAGCACAAGAAGAGCTAACTATCCTAAATATTTATGCACCCAATACAGGAGCACCTAGATACATAAGGCAAATTCTTAATGACCTACAAAGAGACATAGACTCCCTCAAAATAATAGTGGGAGACTTTAACACTCCACTGTCAATATTAGACAGATCAATGAGACAGAAAATTAACAAGGATATCCAGAACTTGAACTCACATCTGGACCAGGTGGACCTAATAGACATCTTCAGAACTCTCCACCCCAAATCTACTAATATATATTCTTCTCAGCACCACATCACACTTACTCTAAAATTGACCAGATAATTGGAAGTAAATCACTTCTCGGCAAATGCAAAAGAACTGAAATCATAACAACCAGTTGCTCAGATCACAGTACAATCAAATTAGAACTCAGGATTAAGAAACTCACTCAAAATTGCCCAATTACATGGAAACTGAACAACCTCCTCCTGATGACAACTGGATAAATAATGAAATAAAAGCAGAAACAAAGATATTCTTTGAAACCAATGAGAACGAAGACACAACGTACCAGAATCTCCGGAACATATTTAAAGCAGTGTCTAGAGGAAAATTTATAACACTAAATGCACACATGAGAAGCAAGGAAAGATCTAAAATCAACACCCTATCATCACGATTAAAAGAACTAAAGGAGCAAGACCAAACAAATTCAAAAGATAGCAGAAGACAAAAAATAACTAAGATCAGAGCAGAATTGAAGGAGATAGGGACACAAAAAAAACACTTCAAAAAAATCTATAAATCCAGGAGCTGGTTTTTTGAAAAGATCAACAAAATAGATAGACTGCTAGCCAGACTAATAAAAAAGAAAAGAGACAAGAATCAAATAATTGCAATAAAAAATGAAAAAGGGGGTAACACCACTGATTTCACAGAAATACAAACTACCATCAGAGATTACTACAAACAACTCTATGCACATAAACCAGTAAATCTAGAAGAAATGGATAAATTCCTGGACACTTACACAATCCCAAGCCTAAACCAGGAAGAAGTTGAATCACTGAATAGACCAATAACAAGGTCTAAAGTTGAGGCAGCAATTAATAGCCTACCAACCAAAAAAGTCCAGGTCTAGATGGGTTCACAGCCGAATTCTACCAGATATACAAAGAGGAGCTGGTTCCATTCCTTCTGCAACTATTCCAAACAATATAAAAAGAAGGAATCCTCCCTAACTCATTTTATGAGATCAATATCATCCTGATACCAAAACCTGGCAGAGACACAACTAAAAAAGAAAATTTCAGGCCAATATCGATGATCAATATAGATGCAAAAATCTTCAATAAATACTGGCAAATCAAATGCAACAGCACATCAAAAAGCTTATCCATCATGATCAAGTAGGCTTCATCCTGGGGATGCAAGGCTGGTTCAACATACACAAATCTATAAAGGTAATCTATCATATAAACAGAACCAAAGACAAACACCACATGATTATCTCAATAGATGCAGAGAGGGCCTTTGACAAAATTCAGCAGTCCTTTACGCTAAAAACTCTCAATAAACTAGGTATTGATGGAATGTATCTCAAAATAATAAAGGCTACTTACGATAAATCTATAGCCAATATCATACTGAATGGGCAAAAACTGGAAGCATTCCCTTTGAAAACTGGCACTAGACAAGGGTGCTCTCTCTCACCATTCCTATTCAACATAGTGTGAAAAGTTCTAGCCAGAGCAATCAGGCAGAAAAAAAAAAAAGAAAGAAAGAAGGGGTATTCAATTAGGAAAAGAGGAAGTCAAATTGTCTCTATTTGCAGATGACATGATTGTATATTCAGAAGACCCCATCATCTCAGCCCCAAATCTCCTTAAGCTGATAAGCAACTTCAGCAAAGTCTCAGGATACAAAATCAACGTGCAAAAATCACAAGCATTCCTAAACACCAATAACAAACAGAGAGCCAAATCATGAGCAAACTTCCATTCACAATTGCTACAAAGAGAATAAAATACCTAGGAATACAACTAACAAAGGACATGAAGGACCTCTTCAAGGAGAACTACAAACCACTGCTCAAGGAAATAACAGAGGACACAAACAGAAAAACATTCCATGCTCATGGTTAGGAAGAATCAATATTGTGAAAATGGCCATACTGCCCAAAGTAATTTATAGATTCAATGCTATCCCCATCAAGCTACCATTGACCTTCTTCAGAGAACTGGACAAAACTACCTTAAACTTCATATGGAACCAAAAAAGAGCCCACATAGCCAAGACAATCCTAAGAAAAAAAGAACAAAACTGAAGGCATCACACTACCTGACTTCAAACTATACTACAAGGCTACAGTAATCAAAATAGCATGGTACTGAGACCAAAACAGAGACACAGACCAATGGAACAGAACAGAGGCCTTGGAAGTAACACCACACATCTACAACCATCTGATCTTTGACAAACCTGACTAAAACAAGCAATGGGGAAAGGATTCCCTGTTGAGTAAATGGTGTTAGCAAAACTGACTGGTCATGTGCAGAAAGCTGAAACTGAACCCCTTCCTTACACCATATATAAAAATTAATTCCAGATGGATTAAAGATTTAAACTTAAGACATAGTACCATAAGAACTCTAAAATAAAACCTAGGCAATACCATTCAGGCACAGGCATAGGCAAGGACTTCATGACTAAAACACCAAAAGCAATGGCAACAAAAGCCTAAATAGACAAATGGGAGCTAATTAAACTTAAGAGCTTCTGCACAGCAAAAGAAACAATCATTAGAGTGAACCGGCAACCAACAGAATGGAAAAAAAAATTTTTGCAAGCTACCCATCTGACAAAGGACTAATATCCACAGTCTACAAAGAACTAAAACAAATTTACAAGAAAAAAAAACATACAAACCCATCAAAAAGTGGGCAAAGGATATGAACAGACACTTTTCAAAAGAAGACATTTATGTAGCCAACCAACATATGAAAAAATGCTCATCATCACTGGTCATTAGAGAAATGCAAACCAAAACCACATCAAGATACCACCTCATACCAGTTAGAATGGCAATCATTAAAAAATCTGGAGACAACAGATGCTGGAGAGGATATGGAGAAACAAGAATGCTTTTACACTGTTGGTGGGAGTGTAAATTAGTTCAACCATTGTGGGAGACAGTGTGGTGATTCCTCAAGAATCTAGAGATAGAAATGCCATTTGACCCAGCAATCCCATTAGTGAGGTAGATACCCAAAGGATTGTAAACAGTTCTGTTATAAAGACACACGCACATGTATGTTCATTGCAGCACTGTTTACAATAGCAAAGACTTGGAACCAACCCAAATGCCCATCAAGGATAGACTGGATAAAGATAATATGGCACATATACACCATGGAATACTACGCAGCCATAAAAAAAGGATGATTTAATGTCCTTTGCAGTGACATGGATGAAGCTGGAAACCATCATTCTCAGCAAACTGACACAAGAACAGAAAACCAAACACCGCATGTTCTCACTCATAAGTGGGTGTTGAACAAT